>DWDX01002113.1:0-16056 GCA_018245675.1 Agara michaeli | reverse complement strand
ATCTCTTCGGTTTAGCAGTCATCATCATCTACAGCCCGTGCCTGTCCACTGCTGAACTAGGGCCTCTTCTTTTGCATGCCATTCTCTTTTGATTTGCGCCATCGTCATCCAATCCCTACCCTGTGCCTTAACGATGTCATCTCGCCATCTTGCCGGCGGTCGGCCTATGCCTCTGCGTCCAGTTCTCGGTTGCCAGTACACTAGCTCGGTTTAGCAGTACACTAGAAAATCAACAGATACAGCATGAAGATACAGCGTCGACGTATTTATTGGTGTTTTCAATTTTCCCCCCTTACGTCACCTGAATGCTATCGCCGCATCGGAATCTAATCTGTCCACTCGAAGTACACGGCACTCGCTGTCTTCGATATCACGTCGATGCGGAACGGGATAGCTCCGGTCGGCTTGTATCTATCTATCTATCTATCTATCTATCTATCTACAGGGAAACACGACCGCGGATGCGGGGGACAATGCGAAGTTTTGTATACATATAAAGTACTAGCTGTGCCTGCGACTTCGAGCGCGTTTGAATTGAAATTGAAATAAAGTTAGCCTAAGTTACCCCTTGTTACATTAGCTAATTGCCAGTGACAGTTCCGTCAAAATCGGTCCAGCCGTTCCCATAGATTAGCCGGAACAAACAGACGGACATACAAAAATTGGTAAAAAATGTTATTTTGGTATATGTACCGTACATATGCATGTAGTAAAAAGCGGTTATATTAATATTACAAACAGACACTTCGATTTTATTTATTTGTATAAATTAAGTGCATCGCGTGTCTAGTTCTGTGGAATATATTATTGACGCAATGCTATGATATCTCGGACTAGCTGCAATCGTTTTCGCGTCCCACTAGTGGGACCGGGCCGTGCTTCAACACTGCATCGCTGCATGGAGATACGGGTTAGGAGGCATTCCATCTGTCAGATGTTTTGCAATCACTTGTAAACCTTCAGACGTGGTATAACGTTTGCTATCTAACTGGACTGGTTGACGTGCACGCCGAAGCTGGGAAACGCTCGCCAACATTTGCTACTAGACCAGATTTGGATGGGTCAAGTGCAAACCACGCCCGGCTACGCTTAATTTTACAGATTCTATTTATATTTTATTTATAATACGTACAATAATAGGTCACTATTGAGCCTTAAGGCTTTTAGCACACAGCTGTTGGCAGAGATTAGTTTCGACTTGCTAACGTTTTCAAATCGCATTCGGTACTTCAATAAAATCACCGTGTTCGAAACTGCCTTAGAATATCATTCATACCAGTCTCCTCCAATCCTGATTGATGCCTTCGTGATGATTAAAAGATTTCCAACGACTGCCCTTGAAAATCTTTAAGATGTTTTCGATGCATAATCGACTCCGGTCTTGCCTAACTTAACAAGTGTCTCAGTTGCCTATGAGCAGCGTGTATCTTCTTCGAGTGTGCTGACCTAACTAGCTGCGTACACGCATACCGTTCATATAACAACACCGCGTTTGTACATAATGCGTGTTCGTGTTTTCTTTGTGTTGTTCACGGCCGCCGCAACTGGCGACCCGACAGATGCATAGTTGGAATAGCTTCCTTTATGTCCTCACGTCCGCGTCGCGTCTGTTTGTCACTTTGCGACAACTGGATCCGTTTAGACTTCAGTGGCGCGAGCACGAACTTTACCAGAGTTGCGAGTGTACCAGTATCGAGAATGCGATACCTTCACACTACGCTTACATTAGTCGGCAGCACGAAGTAGGTACTATCGAATTCACCGTACAAAAGTGACTTTTCATACAGAACGCGGAATTTACATTTACGTTTTCATTAACTTAGCCGCTAGAAAATAGGAAGTGTGGTTCGTGCTCGCAAGATTAGTTCCTTTTGCGCACGATAGGGGCGCTGTACATTTTTCATACAATTATTTAACATTCACCGTAGGAATACTTCGTCGCTAGAGTTAGAGCTAGTTCATGCTAAGGCCACAGTTCGATTTAAAAACTCGCTCAAACCAAAGCCACTTAATGCGCAACAGTAAACTTGCTACAGTGATTTTCAATTATATTAAGACATTAAACGAAATCTGTGGGAAATTTCTGTTCACAAGAAGAACATACTCGTAGTATAATTTCTGTCATATATTGCGAATATATTATTGTAAATTCTTTTGTGCTACTAAAAATATAGCAATTTGAATACGATATTGATTAAAGCATCACACATACTCGTATGGATTGACAATCAGTGGTTTTCCTTCGTCTTTATTCTCTCTGTCCACTAAACCTATGGCCTCATCATAGTTTACACATATAAAGACAATTAAAGTGATAATTTGTATCAATATTATTCTGATGCAATTTTGATGTTGTTCAGTTTAGTACTAATATGTAATTTTGATTATGATTTGTGATACTAATTTTTTTTTTTACATACATATATACTTTTATATAGGCAAATGTCTCGTCAGTGTCAATCTTAACGGTTGGAATACAGTCGTTAGTCGGGCGTCGTGTTATGTTATAACGATTTGTCGTCGGCCGGTCGGTAGGAGGTACTCTTGCTTTCATTTTGGGTCAACGCGCCTAACATGCACTGATGTATAGGTACACAACATGTATATACATGCTAGCATGCAATTACGACTACCGATCGGGAGGTCCTGGGTTCAAATCCCGGGTTGGGTACTGCTGGAATTTTCTAATTTAGAATTTCTAGTAGTGACTCAGAGTCTGGATGTGTGCCCGGTGCATGGCAATAGGCTCACCACCTCTTCCATTGTGTGGAGGTGTACTACACTCCTCTGCCTACCCCTTAGGGGATTACAGGCGTGATGTTACATTATCATTACGAAGTGTGCTATTCGTTTGTTATAACTGTATTGTGAATAGGTAGTAGTCTAAGATAAATAGTTCACACAGGAGTAAGGTGATCACAGGCTATTATATGTTTGAGAAGCTTTTCGGCATGATTGTCTTCGTGTATATAGCATGCTAAAATTGGTTTTGCTTGTTATAAAGTGAGTTCTTAAGGTTAGTCGCAGGTCAAATGGTTAGCAAACGGGTTGCCACCAATGTCGCAACTAATCCCTATTTTAGCGCGGAACCTCTCCGAAATAAGACCATATATTTGACACCTTCATCGGACATGATTTACGAGTAATATACAATTATTTGTGAAATATAAATTACACTAGATAAAATATCTTCACATATTCCAGTTGTCGTCGAAATACGTTATACATTTAGTAAAACGTTGGGAAGGATTTCTTATATAAAACCCATTGACCCGGGTCGGGTGTAACTCACGGGCGCGAGCGCGGGACACGCGGACAATAATGGCCGCCATAATTTGCCTGTAATGGGCCTTACACTATCGCGCTGTCAGCCCCACCAAAAATAAGCTTCTTTTACCTAAATCTTTTTGCGCGATGTTAAGACGGATCTCTTTAGCGCTCTTTTAACGCGCCACTTGTTCAACCCAGATTTATACTTTTTTTGCAGTAAATACATAAATAACTGAACATCACTTTCTACGTCTGTATAAACCATAATTTGTTCTCAAATTTGTAGCTAATCTTTTTGTTATTATAACACTAATTAACTTGTATAATAATATCTTGTTATTAACAACGAAAGGAAACATTGGTATTTTATATAAAGGTAGCTGTGGACTTTCTTGAAAGAATTAACGTTGATATGTTAAATTGTAAGTCTATAATATTTTTTATTAACAAATTATATCACATAAAAATTTAATGCTGTTTAACAAATGAGATATATAATATCATAATAATACAATGGTGACGTTATAATACCATAGACCGGTTATCATTATAAAGTTATAGGTACTCGTACTACAGTCGCAAATTCGCAATTGCATTATTTTAAATATGTGTATTTCATGTCGTTCGTGAGGACGTACCGTACGTAATAAATTATGGCTAATAAATAACTGAAAAAGATATTAATGTTTTGTTTTATACTATTTTAGTACTCATTACTAGAGTACTATTTATTAGTGGAATGATAATAATTATTCACTAAATACATATGATATAAGTATGAGATATACTTAATTATAAGTATATACTTAATTATATTATTCATTTGGAACTCAGGTACTTATGCATAATAAGATACAGAGAAGTTTAACAACGTGAAAAAGAGACGCGTGGCGCCATCTCTTAACGATTAGTGAAAGATGTTTGGAATTCCTAAGTTAAAATACCATTAGTTTGATACAAAATACTACAATTTCAGTTTTACGTTACATCTATACGCAGTGATTTTATTAATAGCCATTAAACCTATACAAATTTTGAACGTCCAATCACTTGATTTATACGTAATTTTGATTTGATTTTAGATGTCCTTAATTAAAGGACATCTAATAACCTCGCTGCCGCGTGCAAGTAAGTATTGCTAAATATTGTTAAAAATGCAATGGAATTCTTTACGTGTATGTAGGCAAAACAGTAATTTAAATCGCCGCTGTCCACAAGCTACAGCGGAAGAAAATTATGCAATTTTTTATCACCGTAATAGTGTTTCTACTAAAAATATTCACGTTGCAGACACAGTTTATTACGGCTTTATTTTATAAGTAAAGTAGACGTAAGCAAAGCTTATCACTAAATTACAGTCTCTGCTCTACGTTTTGAATGAATTTAAAACAATGTTATTGCAAAAGCCTTATACAATTAATTTTCAACTGCGCTACAATGTAGTTACCACTGTTAGATGTAATTTGCCGACTTTAATAGGCCAACTTACTTAACTTACTAGGAAAATAGATAGTACGTGGTTAGACTAAAACTGATAGCAGGAAGTTTTATTATTAAGAATGCTATACGTATGTATAAGTAGGATTTTGTTGTGTGTTTTTTTGTGTTGTGTTAAACTTGACTATCGCAAAATAATTAAAAGCTATACACTGGTTGCCGGTAAGCCCGCTGCGACACTTATTTAAGAAGTAATAAGTCATTTGCCATGGGCTTTCTTATTTAACGCATCAGATCACAATCATCAAGTAGTCAAGGCGGTGTGTTGGTTCTTAACGACCTTTTGTTTGGTGACAGAATTCCAGACATGCACGTTTGTTCTTTACGTTAAGACAATTTTCTACGGTGCAAATATATGTATGTGCTGATTGGTATTTTAATGTTGCTGTAATCTTATAATATCGTTTAGTTGTGTTACTTTTACAATGACCATTTTGGTCATTAATGACAAGTTAATAATTAATAGGTAACGATCTAGTATTGAGTATATTTAAAGTTAAAATTGTACGAGTTTGAGAGATATTTGCTTACCCAGTATATAATCGCGTTATGTAACAGGGCAGATGGAAGGTAAAGAAATGTTCCCGTCGCCTGGCTCGTACCGCCTCGTATCTTAATTAATCGCGAGCCTGCCAGCGATCTTTATTGCAATCCTCACGCTTGATTTAGCGTCTTTTCCTCACGCAATTGAATGGAGCTCAATCAAGTTATTACGGCCGCTAAACATTAAATACGGATACATTTATACTTACCATCTACTAAACTGCCATTAGCTGCTGGAGAATAAAATGCTTACGGTATTTTCATTTTGATTGAGGTCCTACCTTCATGTAGGTATACATGCGTAGACGAGTATGTTTTTGTGTTTTAACTCTGGCGTGTAATATATGTACTTACCTATGATTAATCATAAAATTTTCGACAACGTCAAATATCTTGCATTATAATCATCTCTACTGAAGGGAACTGATCCAACTGTAAAATAAATATTTAGTAACTTAGGTACTTAATATAAGTATAAAATCATTATTTAAAAAAAATACCAATATACAAACACTAAGCAGCGTATTATGTCGTTTCAAAGATAGTTTCTCTAAACAAAAACAAAACCAAGAACGATGCGCTGGAAAGTTCTTAGTTACAGTATTAAACGTTACAGCATAGTGGTATAATTATGCACGAGAGAGTGAATCCAGCGCTGATTGTTACCTAGTTATGAGAATTAGACAAGTAAGTGACACGCGCGTGACTACCCTGTTAGTTTCAGATGTCAACTCAGCGATGTCATAAACACGGGAGGTACGTTCTAATGGCCCATTGTTTCGTGTATCTGGGTGTAAAGTTACATGATTATATACTAAAAATGTGTTTTGGTTCAATCCAATCATTTAAATTACGATTCTAAGTATTTTATTCCATTTTTGGAATTTATAACGGGTGAAAAGTATATAAATTATAAGTAATATACATACTTGATACCATTGTACAATAATTCATTTATCATATATCAGTTTCTATAACACAATATTTTTTATTTTATAAAACATAACTAAGTTATTGGCACGGGATTTCCCTTATTCTAATCCCTTATTATTATGTTGTCAGGGGTATAAACGATTTCTAAAAACTTAGAACAATTCGGAAGAATCCTAATCAATCACACATTTGTATTGTATCCAATTGGGAATAATTTAATAATTATTAAATGTAGTGAAAAGCGACAGCCCTACGTGTCTACTTACATAGTTACAAATGTCAAGTCTGTGCCCGTCATAAGCACGGCGCGGCGCACGCTGGGATATTGTTCTATTCAGCTAAAATTTCCCTTTGCTAATGATGATAATATTTATTCCCACATCACTATTATACGCATCTTTACACTAAACTGCTACTTATAACTGGATCTGGAATACCGTTGCAAGGGCTTATCAGCGCATTTTCAATTTTATTTAGAGGTCCCTAGTTAACCACGGTGTTAGTTACTAATACTATGAATAAAACGGTTTCGTTCGCCGTCAAAAACCTCATACAGGAACTAGATTTCCTCCAAAATGTTTACCATGTCATGGCACGAGTTTTTCTACCTGAGTAACGGTAGTTGTTGATAATCGTCAAACATTACCGTCCCACCACTATCAGGTGGTCCATATGTGTGTAAGCTTAATCTTATAGATCTACAAAGAAAGCTAAAGACCTACTCGTGACATAATTCATTGTCCTAAGAGAACCTATAGATTCAAACTGAAATACAAAGCTTTTCTTTTATCACGAAGACTACACAATATAATATGCTCTTAACGAACAACACGATCACACAAGTGATTAATAATGGATTGTATCTCCACGTTTATGACGTAGGCATACGGTGCGGTATACGGAGAGGGGATACGAGAGAAAA
Organism: Agara michaeli; assembly: GCA_018245675.1. Taxonomy (NCBI): domain Eukaryota; kingdom Metazoa; phylum Arthropoda; class Insecta; order Lepidoptera; family Hesperiidae; genus Agara; species Agara michaeli. The sequence continues at coordinate 8,891 of DWDX01002113.1, read as the reverse complement.
AGCACGAAAATAATAAATTTCATTACTCGTTTTAATTAAACTGTAATCATTTTCCTTAAATTTATCTCTCAGAGATCCTCTACAAGCTATGTTGTAATTTGCACTAAAGGTTCCAAGTTTAAGTTTGTAATAATATGTGGGTACCTTATTGCTTTATTAACAACTCGCCTCAAATGTTGTTTAGATGTCGTTATTCAACAATTCAACAAAAGTACAGTTATTCCAATGTTCTTGTATACTTATCCAAGCGTAGTAACAGCTTTCAAAAAATTGTTGACCGGATAAAAAATCCAGTTTTTGACAATGGTTCTATTTGATCTAGTTCACAGACTGCGTGCCCCCGTTTCAACAAAGTAACGCATGCTCCAAATCGCATTTCATTAGTACTCTTTCATTTTAAAAGTGACTTCATATTATTCTTTATTTAGCTGACTTCACTCGACATAATAATGTGACACAATAATGTTTCTTATGAATAAAATTATATTAATACGGGCGCACAAAAAGTAGCAATTTGTTAAAATTCTTAGTACTCATTTAAATTGTAGATTATGTATCATACTGACAGAATGAAATTGGTCTAGCGTAGTTTCGGCATTCCAGCCAATTGTTGTTGTATCTTTACTACAGCCCATATCTACATTAATCCCAGTTCAGAACAAAAGTATGTAGAGGACTAAATTAGGATGTCACGTAACAAAAACCCTGCAATTGTGTGCTAGCGGTGAACGTTGCATATTTAGATATCTAGAGGTAGACCTTAATCAGATAAACCTTTGATAGAGTATTCTACCATAGCATCTTTTATAATTTCGGATTTGTTTTTAATTTTTCATTTACCTTGTTTTGAAAATTAAATGTCGTAAAGTATACCACTGTAAATGTATAAATATAGTTTTTCCTCTATCAGTATTAATTTTTTAAATTCGAGAGTGCGAGAAATCCCTTTGGGTGGGATTTTAACAAGTTTTTGTAAGGATAATGAATAGTTATAACTTATAATATTGCTAGACAAAAAATATTAACACTACAATAAGTTCCTTCTTAAAATATTTTAAGACAAATTGTTAACGGTATTGGTAATCATGAGGCTTGCAATAAGATTGTCCGTCTAGTTACAAATATAGTGGTTTCTCACATGCCAGAGTTTTGCGTATAGATAGTTTGCGAAAATGCCGCTAGGTGGCGGTGTTCAAACCACGGGATGAAGAAGTTCATGTACTTGCGGGCAGATGTCGCTGTCGCGAAATATAGCAAAATGGCTAATTTATAGGTTGCAACTTTATAATATACAGTACATTTATACAATGGACAGATTTTGAAGACGTTTAATTTTTATTTCAGTCTAATTATGTATTTGTTTTGGAAAAAAATAATATGTTTTATGTATAGACAAAGTACTTATAGTGTATATATACAAGCTACATATTTTTAATTGTTAATGTTTTATTAATTTTAATTAATTACTTAATATATTATAGGTATTTAAATTTGTAACATTATTTGAAATTTGGCTACATCGATGGCTTGATGTACATAACAGGATGCAAAGATTACAAGCCGCTAAGTGGGAATTTGACACTGGCTGTCAATATAGACTGAACAAGGGAAACTTTTCAAAATTGGAATTCCGAAGTTCAGAAAGACGTGCCGGTTCGCAGGGTGCACGCTTCATCTCTCAAAGGAAATTCGGTAACGGGCCATGTATTTACGCTGGAATTGAATTATCTACTCTGGCGTCGAATATTGTATTTACCAAGCGTGAAATTGGCTAAATAAAAAAAATACGGAAAAAAATATAATTGGGTTTTAGACTTACCTATAAAAACATTTTAATGTTAGGGCAGTGCTTTGATATTCCCCACTGTACCCTCGTCTTGTCCTACTCATTCGGTTAGCTTTATATAAAAAAGTTGAAAATATTGAGTACCTATTTAGCTAATTTATTAGAATATACATTTACATTTTTATACAAAGACTGTAATAAAAACGTTAGCAGAAGTATGATATTGTATAGTCATATACATGCCTCTTGGTTTATTTAACACGCCTCTACAATAAACTACAGTTAGAATGTTAGCTTACATAGTTATTCGAGTCGTCCTATGATAATGATATAAGCAGCCGACTAGCCTGACTGATATGGCAGCTAGTTTTATTGAACTAAGGTGAGTTGCGGGGATTAAACGCAGCTAAATTAGCGTTCAGTCCGCGCCTCGCTCGAGCTCGATATCAGATTAGTTTCTCGGTGAATTGTATTAGTGACGTCATACTGTTCTGCTACGTACCGCCTTCTGCGCTTATCCAATTATGCTTCATGACACTCAATAGTCATGGAAATTAGATTTGCAAACACGTATAGCTGGAAAGTTGCGGAAAATGTATGTATGAATTTCTTGTAGCACTGAGAAGTGGTTGTTATTCTGACGCGGTTGCAAATTGCAAGTGATTTGTAACATTATACGACACTCGGACGTGTTACCAATAATCGTTAAGCCTCGTCGTAGTGCTTAAAGTTTGTTTAAAAAATACGACGATCATGTTGGATACTAACCGTACGTATGTCCGCCAGTCGCAATGCTGCAGCGCAGTGGATATGGCCCAGGCCTCTTGATATCACCGGCTGGACCTATACCTATTTATTTCAGCAGCTAAACTAAAGAAAACTTAAAATTATGATTTTTTAATTTCGTATTTCAGTTACGGTATTCATTTCATTAATGGCACATTCAATTGCAAACATTAAAAAAGTGACAAAAGTAAAAGTTTTTTCATACAATGCGCCACTTTATTAAAAGTGCAGGCATAACATTTCTGTCTAATTCTACATTTGGACGATATCATGTGTAAATTAGGAAATTATTTGCTACATTACACGACAAACATAGAAACATTATTCACGAGCTGCGAACGTATGGTAATCCTAGATATGTTATTGGATATGCAATTATGTCGAATCATAAATTAATTATCTTCTAATACAGTATCGGGATATCTATCTCTGCAGATATTATAGCGTGGAATTAGCTTCATATACCGACAATGGACTATGGAGAACAATTTATGCCTGTTTTAATATATTGCATTACATACTGGATTACGTATGTGATGGTGGGATGATAGGCGCGTAATGTATTGTATGCATCAGTAATTCCTCACTTACATTTTTTTTACTTTCGGTTATTCGGACTTGTAAGATTTTAAATTCAGTTTTTAAATTAAATCGATGTACGGTTGTGAATTTAAATATTTATGTGATGAGCACATTTCTTTCTTCTGTCTGCGCCTATGAAAAATATCTATGTAAATAATATATGATCTATATAAGCGTATCAATACGTAATATATATAAGTATTATTATGTATGTTTAGCAGCTGTCTGATTATCATTATAAGATTTAAAAGAAGCAAACGAATGTAATTGACGTGAATTAATATTAATTTATAGGTGTTACTGTAGCCCATGGGATGTATTATGTTTTATAACGTTAGTTTGCGATAGATCGGAGCAATAAATGCTAGAATCGACTCAGTTTTGCAGAAACATACGTAGCGAAGTAGCGATATGAGCGATTGTTTTATTTTTAAACATTATAAAATCTCAATACACGTTACATATAAAGTCCGTCTCCAAATCAGCGCACGAGTTTAAGATGCAGTTTTAATACGGCGGCGGCGCGCGTGCTGCTCATATTTCTCATGCTTGTCTTGCTCCCCATTGGCCTGACGCTTATTTTATACGTGACGCGAACAGCAATCCTTGTAACAGACCTAATGCCTTTTATATTTATATATGAAACGATACAATACTGCACGAAATACTACATATGTAGCGCTTTTTATTTATTTGACATAGATTACTGGCATTTCTAAATTAGTTATCCTTGGAAAATAGAGTCATATCCGACAGGCACCATATCATCAAATGTATATTAAATTTGTTTTTAAAAAGTTCGTTTATGTCTAAAACCGTAGTTTATAAAGTGAAATAGGAAATTTTAAACTGTTGAAACGGATATCCCTATATCATGTTCATTTTAATTTTTCCTCTGCCTACCCCTTAGGGGATTACAGGCGTGATGTTACGTTATTTTAAATATCTTCTTATCTACAAAACCGGCAGACGTTTCAAACGTCAAATCGAATATGAATACGAAATCAAATCAAATCCTTTAGTCTATTTTCAAAAAGATAAAGCCACCTTTATTGAGGTATAGTGCGAAAAGCACACAAAAGATGTAGGTGAGCTTGATTCGATTCAGCCGAGCTTTATTTCGTTACGTAAGTGTACTCTATCTGTTCTGTAACTCTGTTGAATCTCTAATGAAACCGCTTCTGTTTATTCTACCGATACGAAATGAGAAACGAATGCAGGCACCCTTAACAATAATTGCTTGTATTGTTTCATATCCATAGATCTATTTTAATGCTTAAACTCGTGCCAACAATATTTTATCTTCCTGTTATCTACTTCTTAATACGGGTATATTTAATTACTTTCCTTGTTTCTTATGTTTACGGACATACCAGCAACAATGCTAATTTCTTGTTTCAGTATAGTCTATTATCTAATGAGGTTTCATTGTTCGTACAGCACATGCTATATGCATTCGTGCAAAACAAGAGTAGATCGGTCGAGAGCACACAGCTTTAGAGAAAGCCTGCTGTTACTGAGTCAATATAAGAAATAACGTCCGTCCGATTGTTGGCATACGGCGTGAACCGAGCGGCACCGTGGCGCAATCCTATGGATTAGGCCTCCAACACGCACGCTCGCGCCAACTTCCTATTTATGTTGGGTCGCTAACCAAACAACTTGTAGGCTCTTTATTACAGTTGTTCTTTTCCGCTCACGACGTCGTTACCACTTTGATAAAATATCGTGTCAATTTTTTTACTCCGAGCGAGGCTTACGTCTATATTTCTTCGTTGTCGTGGAATTAGGAAACGTAATCGTTTTACAATCGATTCGACATTTTACATTATGAACACTTTTGCGTTTACTTCCGGGAAAGGCATTTTGTGCGTTACAAAGTTTGAACATTCATTTTTATAGTCAAATTGGGTGAAATAAAAAGTTGCGGACAATAAAGAAATTTTGTTTTCGTTACGCAAATATTTTAAACAAAAGCAACTTAAGTGCAATTTTTTTTATATTCATTGCAATTTCCTGCCTGGGAATTGTTCAATGTGAAACCAAAGTTTTAAATTACTGTTACCGATATTTATAACTTGGGTTTAATCAAAACAAGAGACAATAGGCATTCTAGGCAAGCGTACTACATCTTAGACTGCACGTCACACACCATCATATTAGATCGTAGTCAAACGGTAGCCTGCTTTACAATTTAAAATTGTTTTTTCTTTGTTACAGGTGTGTCGCCGAAATGTCATGAATGATTCGAAATCGAAGATGGAGAGGCCGGGTCGTCGTGCGAAGGCCGGCTCGCTGAGCGGGTTGTCGGCGGGGCTGCCGAGCGGCACGAGTGCTGTGCGCCGGCAACGCTCGCTCGAGTGGGGCGGCGATAGATACAGCAGCAGCGATGACGACCGCCCCGCCAAACCTCCGCAGCTAGCTGACCGGGTTTTTGCCTCACTGCTTGCTCAAGCTACCCAGCAGTTCGATGGTAAGACTTATAAGGTTAATATAAATATTATAAGTGAAATATGTATTAATAGATAAGACTGATTGTACGATTAAAAAACAAATACATAATGGATGAAAACAGTCATAGGCTTAATAAAAGAAAATAAAATAAACTGTGGATAATTATCATTGATTACTTTTTTTATTTAATGTAATTAATTTTAATAATATGAATGAGTGTAATGAGTACTATTATATAACATGATTTTTAAATTAAAAAATTAAGCAGTATTAGTAATGTATCGTTTTACGATTTTTTGAAGGACTATCTGTATTACTGTTTACTATCTTAACTATTATTAACCAGCAATCTGTTAATGTGACGTCGTTAGTCTTAAAAATTAATAGTTGCAACTAGACATTTTTTAATTGAAGGTAATATTGCCTAACGTAAAATAAACGTAACATTTTACACGCGCTCGCTACATGATAATCTAATGACCTCTAATATTTGGGCGGCGGCGACTGCTACGAGCTACGACGTAGCGGATCAGCTTGGAATTTGTTATTCACTGAATGACACGGTCGAAGGTCCGCTCTGAGCCCTAACAAGCGGGATCATTAGTGGAGCGATGTAGGGAGTGGCGCGGGGAGGGGCGGGGAGGGAGTGGTGCAATTGATAGGGGAGCGCCCTGCGGTGAGCTTATGAGGAAAACTTTACACGTAAACTCTCTGCAGCCTCCGCTTTCCATGCTTCTGTCATGCTAACTAAGGAATTGATGAGGATGAGGCGTACTAAGATATGTAAATTATCTTATAAAAAGTGGTACGAAATATCGATTGGTATAGTCATTAGAGAAGTTTTTATCAAAAGTGCGACATGTTGGAACACTTGTTGAATTATAAATATTCAATTAATTATGGTATAGTATTCTGGTAGATAAAACATATCTCCTAGTAAAGACCACAGGTTTTATGTAGGTGCTAACAAATATTCACTTTTGTATAAGGATCTATTATCGCGTTTGTTTGGTTCTCGATGCTAAGTCCAGTTATGAACTATCGTTAATTGTTTTAAAATGCTGGCTAGGGAAAGACGCCTAACTTCTCCATTTAGTTTATATACTTTTTTGACTTAGTTAATGGACAATAACTTTTTACATGCTTTATTCATTAAAGTGTCCATTTCATTTCGTTAAAGTTATTGGGTTGTCATTCGATATTAATACTTAATATTTGTATCAAATGTAAAAAATTGAAATTTTTCCATGAAATATACGTAGCTGTAGTTGTCATTTTAATTTTATTATATATGTTATGCCAATAAACAACAATCAAATCCTTTGCTTATTTATAAATATTTAGGCCTTTAATATAAATAATCATTTACTTCAAGTTGGCAAATTACGCACGATTATCCAACACCGTTTAGAACTGTATGTGTGTCCATAAATCGATCTAAACTCAGTACAGGTAACTAGGTAATCCAATCGATGACGATCGAGCAGATAAAATTCAGGAGACATGGATGACTAAATAAATGCGCTGCCAAATCTTACGGAATTGAAATAATGTTGGACATAATCAAATATATATGTTATCATACCTACTAATATTATAAATGCGAAAGTAACTCTATCTGTCTGTCTGTCTGTGACGTCATCATGGCCAAACCGCTGAACTTGCGATACTTGCGATGAACATAGGCTTACTACAAAAGCAGTGTCCTTAAAAAAAACAATAAAAAATTCCGCGATGGTATATGTTTATCTCGTAAGATTGAGCCACAGTAATGATATATTCAACTTAAATTTATCGGTTTGCTACTTTTTATCATACAATTCACGTGGGGTAGTTATTTAGGCGGAAAAAACTTTGTAACACACTGATTTCCAGGCGGGCGAAGCTGCGGGCAAAGCTAGTAGTCAATATATTTAACCTAGTAATTTTCTTAACAGTATAGGGATTTACTGAATTGTTATTAATTGAGGATGTTACTTAGTTATACATTGTAATTTAATTATCATTGCATGTTCATGTTATACATTCATAAAATTCCCGCCCAGGGTCTATCAAATGAACAGAATAATTAACTTGTCGGTGTTGCACACTCTAATGCAGTTTCAGTTCCGGAGGTAGGGTCTGTCATGCAAATGGCGGCTTTTTAAGTAGTTACCAGCGACCTTTGGTGAGTCTACTAATGTGATTAGTCTCGGCCGTATGTCGGTATACGCCGAGCTTTAATGCGCGACTAGACACACCGTATATGTGGTTTCATATTTAAGTAATCGATGCGTCTGGCTAGTTACTGTATTTACTAAAGCCCAGCATGTATACGGGAATTTTGCAAATATGTAGAATCATAATACTGTACTAAAGCTTATAGTTTGACAGTAACCCGCTATTTGTTTGTACAGTTAGTGATTCGAAATTATATCAGCTGATCATAAAAGTTTTAATGGCTTCATATATTTGAAATGTTTTTCTGAAGTTTGATTAAGATTCTATCGGTGAATAATCCAACTAAGAATAATTAAATAGAGTTGCCAGACATACTACGAGAATTCTTAAGGCTCAATCCGTAGTTTTGATATAGGTACATATGTCCATCTTTTCGAACATTTTCATTTGTCTAAAATTTATAAACACACATCGAATACTTGTAGGATATAAGAGTAATTATTTTTTCTTCCTTTTTTTAATTACAAAAGAATTTTTAGTGGGTTGACATTAAAGGTTGGCAATCAATATAAGAACAACAGGCGCGCGCGTGTGTGTGTATAGCAGCGATTTGTTTGTTAATTCTATCAAATAGTTCGTTAACAGATGTTAGGAATATTAGTTAAATCGCCTTTATATCTTATTTCAATAAAAAAGTTATAAGCAAACTTTCTTCAAGGTGTTTAACAACGTAAACCCTATCAACTTTCTAGGTATATAAATATATTTAAATAGTGTTAATTGTATTAAAATTTCTCTACATTTTTCCGAAAATGAAAATATTTTACAGATTCATCTAATATCTATACTCCGTTCAGTCTTCCTACATACATAGGTGTACTGTATACATATATGTATAAGGGGAGCATGAATATTAAGAGGGAATAAGCTTAGGTATATTGATAGTAGAGATTGGAAACCATAAGGCGGCAGTAGTTTCCATTTCATTTCGTATTTTTCCCTTACACAAACGGTATCGGTGGTGTTATTAGACGGCAGGCCAAGTAAGTACGCAATATCTCCGGCCGCGCTCCGCAGGAATCCTCGCCGAGGCGATGCCCCGTTATTGCATGGAAATTTTTAG
>DWDX01002112.1:0-16056 GCA_018245675.1 Agara michaeli | reverse complement strand
ATTCTAATTCCATTTCCAGTAAGAAAACAGTCCATTTGCCGCTGGAAATTCATGACTTTTATGGTTTTCTCATAGAAGCCATGGTCCGATCTTGACCAAAATAAAATGGGACCCAACGGGAAGCACCACCTTTCGATTAAAAAAAAATTTTTCGAAATCGGTCCACGCGTTCCGGAGTTATGAGGTAACAAACATAAAAAAAAAAAATTAAAATTGAGAACCTCCTCCTTCTTTTGAAGTCGGTTAATAAAGATTACTATTATAATTATAAAGTTTATCCAAAGTTAACAAAATATTAGTATACACGTCTGTACCTAGTGCAGCCTCTGTCGCGGGACCCGTCATCTATTTGTAATTCAAATTATTTATTGACGACTGAGAGGACCCTCGCGCCCGGCGTTACGGCGATAAAAGGGTTGATGACGATGAAACTATGCACAAAGACTTATCATCAATCTTTAATGAAACTGAAAGGAAATGCTTAACTACTCAAAACAGACAAAGTTCATTCCAAAATCGCGCGCGCGGTACAAGGACAAGCGTGCGAGTTTAACTCCGGAGTTGCTCCCGTTGGCTGCGCGGGGTCTGCAGTACCGAGTGCCTCGCGTGTTATAACAAATCCAAAATAAGGCATAAAGTACTTAAAAATGTTCCTAAGAAAGCTTTCATGAAAATTTTTTTTAGATTTAATCCATTATAAACTAATATTATAAATGCGAAAGTAACTCTGCCTGTCTGTCTGTGACGTCATCATGGCCAAACCGCTAAACCGATTGTGATGAAATTTCATATATAAATATTTGAGGGTCTTACGATGAACATAGTCTACATTTTTCTTCAATTATTTTTTTAGTTTTTTCAAAAATTTCATTGTTTTACGAAAAGGTCGCCAAAAATGGGCTTCCTGAACGCTTACATGGCGTGCGCTGACTCAACCTTATGAGATACATAAAAACAATGTTCTACAAAAACATTGTCCTTTAAAATAATAATAAGAATAAGCCAAAGTGACCGCTTTAATAAAATTCATTTACATTTAAATTTATCGAGTTATTGTTACTCTGTTTTCTCCAATTTGGTATTAATCCTTATCAAAATAAATATAATAGTCACCTTTAGCATTTAATCTAGATTGAAATTGTACTTTACAGTACATCATTATAATAAATACTTTAGGAGATATCAGATTTAAAATTTCCCGCAACGAAAAATCAAGCATTGAATGGGAAACACGCGCGCTAATACTAAATAATCGGTTTTCTCTCTTTCATTTAACCTGATTTATAAATAATCGATTAATTAATTGTGGAGCAACATATAAGCTACTTTTTATCCTAGAATTCCCGCGGGGTCGTTATTTACGCGGGAAAAACTTTGTGAAAAACTGAAATTCACGCGGGCGGAGCCGCGTGCAAAGCTAGTAATGACATATATTGTTACAATCTACATATATGAAAGGGAAATTTTATATATGAAATATTTGCATAACAGTAGTCGCTATGCTTTAAATTCGCGATATGGATCCCAATACAATATTCGGAATTTTTTTCTGAATTATAATTTCGTTTGGAAATACGATACCTTTTACGGAGGCATAATATCTTATGTCCACGCGAGCCGAATATATAAAAGAATAAAATGCATAGAACGAACCTCCATGACAATTTTGTTGAACGAGATGTCGATCCTGATGAAATACTTGAAGGTGTCGGCGATGGCAGACGTGGACATGTGGCGCAGCAGGTTGGGCAGGAAGTCGCGCCGCGCGCGGAAAAAGTCCAGCACCCGCAGACACACTATGTGGTACAAGCACCAGTCCTGCGATAACGGTGGCACGTTATGTGCACGCTGCACGCTCATTACGTTTATTACTGAAGGACACTTCTCTCGATACTCACTCTCGAATGCATTGATCATACTTAAATAAAGTTTAACAAAATAACACCTAATCATTTATACTACTTGTTAATATATGGTCTGGCCAAGATTACATATATGACTGCAACACAATTTGTTGTGGATAATTTTGGACACAAGACAAAAAGCTACATGTTGTCTTTATTTGAACTAGCATTACCGAAACATACTGTACACATTGTTATGTACTATGGTAATTAATAACACATTGTTACATCTATAGAACCCACATTAAGAGAGACATATATTTATTCAATTATATAAAATGTTTTCTTTACATTACTACCTATATTCATAATTTTTTAAATCTTAGTCTCAATCAAAAAGCAGCCTAAGTAAGGTTACAAATCTTGTTCCAACATAAAAAGATGGACACCCAGAGATAATTCAAATTCCACTTCTAGGACCGTTACTTTCTTGATCCATAATTATTTTTTCCTAAAGGAACAAAGCGACTACTCATATTGTTTCCCAGTGACATCACTGCAACCGAGCGAGAAGCTTAGAACGGTTTTATTTTGTATGATCATCATACTAATGTTAGTTCATTCCAAAAATATGCAGCTAAACTCTCATACAGCCTTCACATATACGTTGAGTCAGAAATAATAATGCACGATAGATATATACATATTGAAACTGTGTTACAATAGAATTATCATTGGTGTACCTGTTTGTGGCTCTGCTCCAGTAGCATTCCAATAGTTTTACTGAAATATGATGCAAGCAGTGGATTCAGCGGCGGCTCCTTCTTCACAAAGTCACAGATCCTATTCATCTGAGCCACGTCCATGGACAGCTGGTTGCTGAGCATAGAGAGCTCGCTGGTGAGGACCTCGCTAGCCATGTTCGCAAGACGGTACTGTGTCGAGAGCTCTACGTCCCGTGGAGGCTCCTCTAGTATCAACGTAATAAGCTCTGCCAATATCTCCGGTTTTGTAAGACTGCAGTGAAAAATGTTAGTATACTTACAATGTACACTAAAGATATAAAGGTTAACAAGGTAATGAGTTACTGCAGTTAGTAAATAGGCCACAATTACTCTCTCTGAAAACATTCCATTGAAATTACTTCACTTTCCTTTCTTCACAGTTTGTACATTACATTGTAACGAAGTTGAGCCTATTCTAATTTAACCCGTAATTAACAATTTCTACATGGATTGCTTCAAAAGATACAGTTGTGATAACGACAGTGCAAAGGAGCGTGATCCTAGACAGAGGAAAAGTCACTTACAAGCACATAAGGGCTTTGTTGTCCGCCTTGCATTCTTGCAGGATGTCGTCAGCCTCCAACACTTGTGTTAATGTAACATTCTGAGAAAAGCAAACGCATCAATCAAATGGTGGAATAATGCCTCGCGAGCCTTAACGTCACTGTTTGTACAATTCTAAAACTCGCAGTCTTCATTGGTCACAGCGCACCATCGACGTAAGGAGATAGCAGCCGAGAACACATCGAGCCAACCATTCATAACCACCAATTCGACAAAAATATACGCACCTTCTCCTTGAGAAGAAGGTTTAACTCCCTAACTACCATATAATTCCCACTCCAAAACATAATTAAAATTAATAAGGACAAAGTATTTTACTATTCTAAATCCATAGAAAACTTTATATATTACGGATTTTAGCGTTTCTCCGATAAAAATGCAACGATCCGTTTTCTATCTGACAGGCACTTACGCGGTATTGCTTACTGCGAAAAAATAATTTATATAGATTATTAAATGATAACTTCAACCGTTATACATAATTAAAAATTTAAATTGATTATAATTGTAAAATTCAATCACAATGATTACAAGAAAACCATGTGCAGATATCAGTCCTTTTTTTCTATAATGTCATCACTACTCATATACTTATCTATCGTATATAAAATCCGATGTTCTTCAAAACGTGACCATACCAACGCAAAAGCTTAAATCTACACAATATTAATTTAGTTAAAATTTAAGTTTAAGCCTCTGTTCTCGACACGAGACTCGAAAAATTATTACCTGGTCAGCAATTTCACTTCAATAAAAGAAACATGCTGTCTAGCGGACTAAAACATTGTTTCTCAATCTGGGATGAGCATTTGTTATTATGAGGTTCGCAATCTATTAAAAAAATAAACCTGTGTACACAAAAGATTCATTTATTAAAGGTCATTCTTGTAATGTAGTGTTATAAAATTATATCGTCACCTTGTAATATCTACTTATATAGAAAAACTTATAGCTCACTTACGATAAGTATTATTATAATTTTATAGTGAAAGTATTATTATAATTTTATAGTGTTACATTCATTAGTCAAGTGTTTAGGGTAGCTGGTCGCTGAACTAAGGCTATTGGGTTGGATTCCTCCCCAGATATTTGTATGATCAGCATGAACATTACTTTGTTGGTTGTAAAATTATCTCTTTCCGCATTTACTTAAACATTTATAAAGCAGTACATCAGATGCATTGGTGGTAGTTAAGATAACACAGGTGTTGCCTAATTGGGGACTTGTGCTATATATAATGTTGTCCCAAAATATTATGCTATTAAAATCACCTGTGATATCTGTTGCAATCAATTAGACCGTCAATGTTAGCAGTATACCTATAATAGTCACCGGCTGATCCATTGCAACCGACCAATGTGCTGCCGATAATTTATTTCTTTTAAGTAAATTTATGAAATCATTCAGTTAGTAGAACTGTGTAGTTAACACGGCATGCGTTATTACACGGTACATACAACCAGGTATTTCTCCATGAAATGTTCACTGCGTATCTTGGAGCCCATCCAAAACAGTGGCTCCAGTAAATTTAAATCTTACACTAACATCTTAATATTATTAATAGCTATTGGCCGCGACTTTGTCCCGCCCCTGCAATTCCTTTCGGAGGTAGAATTTCGTAAATGTGTGTTTAGTTGACTCGTGGTATCATTACATATATTATTACACATATGTTATGATATATATAATCCTTCCTCTTAGATCACTCTATCTATTAAAAAAAACAGCATCATAATCCGTTGCGTAGTTTTAAAGATTTAAGCATACATAGGGACAGACAACGGTAACGACTTTGTTTTATAATACGTAGTGAGTGATAGTAATAGTGAAGTGATAAGCAATCGCCAGGACATTGAACCTATTTTTAGGATTGGTTGTTTCTTCAGGGAAATTGAAAATAATATGACAAGGTTCATATTTATTGTATTTGATTACTTTTCTCTTTTTTTTGTAACAATAGCATAGCTAACGCCTCCGCTTCCTGAATTGAGAGAGTAGAAGACACATCTTCAATCTTCTGGAGTTTTCGTGGTGTAATACTTTCTTGAGGAATGCCCTTGCTCTCAAGTATCTTTCGTTTGTTTGGTCTGGGAACAAACACACCATTTGGAATAATGTGCGATAATTGAACCATTTGCAAACTATTGAAAATATTTAAAACCATACATGCCCTAGCACTACCTATCTGTCTGCCAGTTCGTGAGATATAGCTAAGAAACTAAACACATAATTTTAATAGAACCGTCACCAATCAGTAGATTGATTCCAGGGCAACATTTAGCCATATAATTTTGTGGATATTAGCTGATCTATACAGTTATATTCTATATCTACATTCAATTATATTTAAACCTGAGAACTGTCTTTGCATGGGCTATTGAAACTTTTTAGACAATTGACAATAAACTGTGGCATTATACCTCAGAGACCGTTCTCAAACCAAGTCCGTCACCATAATATTTAGTACTGTAAGTCCCTGTGCAACAAAAAACTTTACAAAACTTACAAAATGTCCTATTTCTTACTCTCTGCAGATGGTGGCTAACAATGAGTACACAATAAGTGAAAAGTTAAAATAATCTTAAAGCTACTAATCATGGTATGGGCTATATTTTTTTTATTTTTTTTACAGACATTTCCATGGAGACAAAAGGATATCCATAATAGTATCCTTTTCAAACTGATAAACTTGTTATAATCGGCATAACTGACATGCATAGCTAAACAGAAAGTGAATCATAATATGAAAATCATACCTGTGGTACTTTAGATTTTCATCAGAATTGTCACTCATTGATGCATCTCTTGACCGTGGGATAGCATCATCATTGTCATCTAAAGCTTTTCTACAATCAGCATTTTGACCATAAATTTTATCTGGATCTGGAAGCCATGACAGGTCTGGTTCATCTGATTCTGATTGAGAACCAAAATCATCTTTTTCAACTTCTTCATATTTCTTTTTATTTTTATTTTTCTGTTTTTGTTCCTTATGCTTAGCCTTGACTTTTTCTCTAAACCTAATCTTGTCATACTTATCTTCTTCTTTCAAGGCTTCTTTGGCTTTTTCAATATCAATTCCTCCAACATTTTCATTCATAAACTGTTTAGCCAATTCAGATTTCACATCCTTTTTTTCATCTTCTACAGCTTCACCTTCCTCTGTAAATTTCACAGTAGTATTTACTTTGATCTTTTTCTTTAAAATCTTTTTGGCAACTGCAGCCTTTGTTAGGGGTTTGGCTTTTTTCTTTGAATGTGCTCGGGATTGTTCTTCAGGTGTAACTTCAAATTCAATACTTTTCTTTTTGATTCTAAAAAAATCACCTTCATCACTATCATAATCATTGTCAAACACGAATTTTGGTATTTCATTCTTTCCTTGTCCCATTTTTTCTCTGACAGACATAAACTGGGATTCATTTTGTCCCTCACCTGTTCTTTGGTCAGATCCACCGTCATCACTTACCAAGGATTTTGGTTTTTTTATAACATTATCATTATCCACGTTTTCTGGCCGTGCTGATTTGTTATACTTATGTAAGAATTTTATCCTTGGAGGCACAATTAATCCTAACGATCTAGCATAAGCATCTGTATCCAATAACTGTACATTAAATATTTCTTTATTTTTCATCAAATACACTGATTTTAAATAGTTGACAAATGCTCTCTGAGCACATTGCTTAAGTTCCGTGTTATCTGAGAGTAAACTTTCAATTTTTCTTTGCGGTGCAATAATTTTAGTAGGATCAACAGATATTTTATTAACGGGTATTCGGGACTTCTTTAAGTCTTCTACAATCTTTTCTTCATTCGGCAATAACATCAGTAATCCTTCACCTTTTCCAAACACTCCCCTAGCGGTTCGACCGGCTCTATGAATGTAAGTGTTAACATCTTCTGGACAATCATATTGGATAACCCAGTTAACATGAGGGAAATCTAAACCTCTGGATGCCAAGTCTGTGGCAAAAAGCACAACATTAGACTTTCTGCAAAATTCATTGTAGATCTTCTCCCTTTTTTCTTGATGTAATGTGCCATACAAAGCTATCAAACTTATACCCGGTCTTAATTTACAGAACAGTTCATATGTATATTTGACTTGCTTACAAGTAGCCATAAATACTAATATCTTTTGTTTTAAATGATTTCTTATAAAAGACCACAAAATGCCAATTTTTTCATCTATTTCACACACAATATAACTCTGCTGGAGGGATTCCGGTGTTACAGTTTCGGCCTGCTCATGTGGAGCTATATATGTTGGAAAAGATAGGCTAAGTCTAGCTAAATCTTTGACAGATTTTGTTTGAGTAGCTGAGAATAGGAGAGTTTGCCGTTCTGAGGGTAAATTTTCTATAATAGCATTCATGGTAGCTTCAAAGCCCATGTCCATGCACCTATCGGCTTCATCTAAAACCAACACTTGTAATTGGTCACAGGTGAACAAAGGGTTTTCATCCATGTGCTGTAGTAAGCGGCCCGGTGTGCAAATGAGAATATTCATCTGGTCCATCCTCTTCCTTTCAAATTTCAAGTTTTGCCCACCAATAATTAGGCCTGCAGAGAAGTCATGAAGCTGACCTACTTTTCTTAGAGTTTCATATATTTGGTATGCTAACTCTCTAGTTGGTGAAATAACCAGAGCACCGACACCATCTAGTCTAGTCCATTTCTTTATAAACAAGTTTTCCAGAATTGGTATCAAGAATGCTAAAGTTTTGCCAGAACCTGTTTTAGCTGCTCCCAGAATATCTTTCCCCTGCAATGCATAGCCTATGGCTTGTTTCTGTATTTCAGTGGGATTTATGTAATTGTTAGCGTTTAAAGCTTTTAGGGTCTTTTGAGACAGTGGAAAATCTTTAAATGTTATTATTCCTTCTGGAATAATCTGAAACATTACTTGCAAAATTAAAATGGTAAACACGTAACATACATTTTGTACGAAAATTAATTTATAATGAATTACACAAACTTCATTTATTGTAAACTAGTGCAAATCATGAAAACTACAGTGCTTGATAACAAATATATTACGAAAATTACTGAGTAATTTGTTATGACAGAACTATCTACATAAGCTGCACTCCAGCATTCTAGATGATGATTATAGTCATCTAATAAAGCGTCTCATAATACTAACGTGTTCATACTGCGCCTGCAAATATTGTATTGCTGCCTCTTCTTCTGCGCTTTTCTTCTTGCGAGGCCTGAATAACTTGTACTTTGTTTTCCTACCTTGATTATTAAGATTATCATGTTGTTTCATCTTGAACAACTCATCAATTATTTACACTCAAATCCACATGGTTCATAAAGTTCATTTAGTTCATGTTATTGACAGTTGGATCTCGACAGCTCGACACTGTCAAATAGACAGCCAACAGCCTAAACTATTTATCGTAATTTTTTCGGGTCTGTATGATGCTATAGCTTCTTATCTTATTTTTTCTATATTACCTAATACTACTAATAAGATATCTAATAGAAGAAAATTAATGATTTTTTGTGTGCTGGTTTGCAATGGATGAACTACAAAAACTACTTTACAAATTCAAAAATTCCATCATTTATCAAAAGCTATACATGTATATTATCAACGGGGAACATATTGGGCCATATTTTATAAAAATTAAAGATTCTATGAAAATTGCAATAATTTAACTGGTATCAAAAATTTGCCCGTCATACATAGTATCCGTAAGCCTTTATGCATGCATATTATGTTATTAAAATTGATTTAAAAAATCTTAATTTAAGGTTATAAAAATGTGATTCCGGTATTTTTTTAATAATAAAATGTTATATAAATACCATCTGTAAAGTAATTTAGGACTTTTTAAATTTGAATCCAGAATTTCATGTCTACAAACTATAATACCTGACAGATCGTTTTATTGTAAGTTTAGCTGTGGTATATCTATGGTTCATCGGGTTCATCTAGTTTGACTGACGGTTGTTTAATTACAGTTATGACGATGACGTTTATTTCATTTATAATCCATTCCCCCTCTATCGATCCAATCAAATAACTATACTGAGTGGACCCAATCATACAATTTCATTCATAAACATAAGCAGCCGAGACAGCGGAAGAAGTAGACGCTCCACAATATTCTTCAAATTTCCCGTATATTTATTTATTTTGTAGTGCGCGCTAATTTTGTATGTGTGTTATCTATTAAAAGAGAAGTCATCATAAGGTAAGAAAGCATTAAATATTCTTGTTCACAAAATCCATGAATTGTTTTTTTGTTTTGTGAATATTGTGAGGTCGGTCGCTACCTCACTAGCGTTCTTTGTTTGTAATTATGTCGACTCATCGTTCACTGCGTAGTTAAGATGCAGCTTACTTTTGATATGCATAGCTTCTACTGATTCACGTCGGTTATTCATTATAGTTCCCAATATTTTTTACGCTGATGTTCTAGAATGTCGCTTCACATTATGGAACTGTGATTCTATTCACTAATGCTAAAATTTAACGCCGGTCTTTAAAATGAATGTTAGGCAAAGCGAGTCGTTTTTATGAAATAAAATATTTCGTCTAGCATCTACACCTTCTTAGGTACTCGTTTAGAATACCGTTCAAATAATTACAAGGAAAATGTACGGAATACATGACCTCGTACACGTCGGACGTATTTTGTCGACATTGGCAAAAAATATTTAAATTATTTATTTTAAAGGTATGTCTATTGAGACATACCTTTAAAATAAATAATGATATTTGTATCAATCTCAATAACTTCAGTAGCATTCTGTAGCAGTTAACGAAGATTATAGGTACTTAGGTACCTAGTTATGATATATGCCTTGATCTTCGTTAGATAGGCTTATTACTTAATAACTACTAACCTATCACTTATACAAATCTAGAATATGTATATGTATGCATATTTTATATTGATTCGTATAAGTAGTACCTAAAACACGATACACGAAACAAAATAATTCTTATTGCTGTAGTTTTCGAGATTTCTACCTTCATTGTATATTTTTTGTATTGTTGTTAGTCTTAAAGTTCGGGATTTTGTGTACCTTACACAATATTCATTTAGCAATATTTTCCTATCGCGTAAAATAGAGAATAAAACGAAATTAATGAAAATTTTATAGAATAGATAATGTGTATTGAGACAGTGTTCACTCGCAAACTAATAGTAACAAGCTCCATGTACCCTACGGACAATTGTTTTGTTTTACTATAACTATGACTGATACATTTTCATTTATTTAACAACATATCAATACACTTATTGATCACTATCCGAAACGATCTCGTACATAGGTGAAAATGAAGAGTATAGCGGTACTTATGTGCGCGCTGGCCGCCGCCTCCGCCGTGTCCCTGGTGGAGCTGGTTCGCGAGGAGTGGAACGCTTTCAAGGTAATTATTTAATATGCAATATAATAGTCATAGGACGCACATCCGACCTGACAAATGAACCTACAGCGAACGGACGCCGCGCACCCGCGGGCGGCCCCACTCGGCCGCGAAGACCGCTGCGGAGCGTCGGAAGCGCGGCGTCGTTATAGAGTAACGTTTTCCGCAGTTGGAGCATCTGAAGCGGTACGACAGCGACGTGGAGGACCGCTTCCGCATGAAGATCTACGCGGAGAACAAGCACAAGATCGCCAAGCACAACCAGCGCTACGAGCGCGGCCTGGCCACCTTCCGTCTCAAGCAGAACAAGTACGGCGACATGCTGCACCACGAGTTCGTGCACACCATGAACGGCTTCAACAGGACCGCCAAGTGAGTACCGTCGGCATGGTCGCGATGCGCTCGCCGAGGACTTCCGCCTCGTTCGCTCCTGACACTTTTTTCGTCTCTTCTACCTTTATCGGAAGCCGTCGCCGCGACGGTCGATGTGCTTCCTACTAGATTAGTACACTCTACGCACTGTCATGCTGTAATGTCACGCGGTGTCTTTTGAATCGAATGGATGGGCTCGAGCCGGCCGCCGGGGACGCGTCGACTCGACGTCATATTTCTATACCGGAGCGATAGAACTTTGTTGAAAACTTGTTATGCATTGAATTCTGTGCTGTTTTGTTGCACTCCATGTTTGTGTCGAAGTGCACAAAAAAAGAAACTGCGAACAAACGAGACGCGACGTCGACCCGGCGGCGGGCGTCTTCTCCTTGCTTGCGTCCACTCCGGTAAAGAGTTACGGCAAAGATGAACACTCGAAACAGTTTACTACATGTAAAGAGCGCAGAAAGTTGCACTTTGAACATTTACGTTTACCTGAACCTAGGTTCGCTCGGGTTATTTGATATTTATTCATTTATTTATTGGATCACCAACATAAGAAGCAGTCTTTACAAACAATAATTGAAGTAAGCTTAGTTGGTGCGATTTAACTGCTCTTACAGTTATAGGCGACCACATCGTGCAGTTCATTCGATAATATACGAACGATGAATGAACAAATTTATTCTAGTTTGCACACCGAGAGCGATAAAAATTAGACCAAACCGAAGTATGGTGTGTCTACTATGTACAGTGCGAGTGGCGGGGACCGCGCCCGCTCGTCTGCAGGGAATTAAATAAACACCGCCGTCTCATCGACGAGTCGCCTCGCGAGACGAGCGACGGAAATCTTTAACCGCGACTTCCTTGCAGCGCGAAGCATCGCGTACGCGACATACGAGCCGCATGTTACGGTTGAGGTTTAAAGTATTATACGAGTAGCTATTGTAACATCATATCGGGTATCCGACCGGTCGCATCGCGGACTGCGGTCCGGGGACGCGGGCGGCCGCGTCTCCCGCGTCTTAGCCAGCCACAATACAATTTGCAGGATATAAATGTTAGTGAATAACGAAATAGTGAAGTTTATCTGCCGCATCGGGCCGGTGGTCGCCGACCCTCGCTAATGTTGGGGTTTATGGATTCGATCGCACGGTCTGCTCGGTGCGGGCATAGACGTCCGCGAGCCGGTCCGAGCTATAATCTGTGAGATAATGTACCGTGCGTCCCGCGGCAGGCACGGCGCGGCGGCGGGCGGCGCTCGCGGCGGCCGCGCGGCGCACTTCCTGGAGCCCGCCAACGTGGCGCTGCCGGCGCGCGTGGACTGGCGCGAGCACGGCGCCGTCACCGACGTCAAGGACCAGGGCAAGTGCGGCTCCTGCTGGTCCTTCAGCGCGGTGAGTACCGCACGCCCCTCGCCCCAACTCGACCCCGCTCACTTAGTAGCTACGAAATAGCTAAGCGTTTTTTTGAACAGTACATATATTATTTAAAAGATCCTACTTAAAGCAGCCGGTTCGCCTCAGCCTCGGGTAAGATTGGGTATTTGTGTAATGTCTATTATCACTAACGTGTGACACACGACACGACGCTCGCGCACGCCCCCGTCACTATATCCGCGGCGCACGTGGAGTGTGCCATTACAATATGATAAAACAATTCATCATCCAATACGTACCTATAACCTAACAGTATTCATATGAACCGGCATAAACGAAGAATGGTCGTATTATGAAGACCGTTCACTCTTCCCAGAATGTAGTCGCCGATCGGTCGGCACGAAGTAATTCATTGTATAGGAAGTCATGACCGACCGCTTTTATATCTGCGATAAAATTATGAGATAAAATTCCTGCGCGAGTTAAACTGCGGAAGCTCACGTCGGGGACAAAGGGAACCCTTCAAACGCGACAGCGAATAAAACTGTCTGTCATATTTTTTGACGCAAAAACACTCGTACGTTTGAGTCATAGGAGTTATATTCTGTCTACGAAACGGCCATTCCAGTATTACATAACTATCATTCGAGGACAGTGCGGCGGGTATGCTGGGATATGACGACAGCATATCGACCCCGTCGCGAGTCGAACCCGCGTGCAGTGTCGGGACGTGAGACGGCGACGGCTAGCCGCTCCATTTTCTATGAATACGTTTATCTGATGAGCAGAGCGGCGCATTGGAAGGCCAGCACTTCAGGCAGACGGGCTACCTGGTGTCGCTGTCGGAGCAGAACCTCATCGACTGCTCCACGGCGTACGGCAACAACGGCTGCAACGGCGGCCTCATGGACAACGCCTTCAAGTACATCAAGGACAACGGCGGCATCGACACCGAGAAGAGCTACCCCTACGAGGCCGTGGACGACAAGTGCCGGTGAGGCGCCAATATGTGCACTCTTCTCTTCACAGTTCGTTCGCGGCGGCGCTACAGCCGTTCGATTGTACAATTGTTCAGTTGTTGTAAAGTGCAGCGCTTTATTCCCGCAGTTCTACTTGAGATCTCTCTAAGATTCGCGCGACCTCTGCGACTCGTTGGAGAATCTGAAACTAATCGTAACCACTCCGTCGCCAGCTACAACCCGAAGAACTCCGGCGCCGAGGACGTCGGCTTAGTGGACATACCCGTAGGCAACGAACAGAAGCTGATGGCGGCCGTGGCCACGGTGGGGCCGGTGGCCGTGGCCATCGATGCGTCTCAGGAGAGCTTCCAGCTGTACGCGGACGGCGTCTACTACGACGAGAACTGCTCGTCCTCGAACCTCGACCACGGGGTAATGTTCTTCACAATTTTCAGTTCACCAATACAGTCAAAATTATTGTTATTGCCGATCTGGCGGGCGACCCACGGCTCCTTGTTCCCCGGGGGAACGAGCTCCGTGTGGGCGCTCGCCCCCGCGTGCGTGCCCGGGGACCTCCTCATAGAATTATAATTATTTTGTAAAGTAAACGGCTAACAGTCATATGTTTGGTAACGTACTCACAAATAATACACCTATCATTGTATACGAAAAACCATGGTCCTTCGAGCCGCATGCGATCGAACGAATTATTTAGTAATGTAAGTGGAGGAAGGAATGTGACGTGTACCGGGCGCGCAGGTGCTGGTGGTGGGCTACGGCACGGACGAGAGCGGCGGCGACTACTGGCTGGTGAAGAACTCGTGGGGTCGCAGCTGGGGAGACCTCGGCTACATCAAGATGGCGCGCAACCGAGACAACCACTGCGGCATCGCGTCCTCCGCCTCCTACCCGCTCGTCTAGCCGCCCACTTCCCACTGCTCAACTCGCATAACATAAGTGTCGATATTATACGTTGTCTGGTATATTAGAGAAGTATTTCAAAATTCCTAGCGATTGTAACTTAACGCTTCACGAATAGGTACTATTATGAACTCGGCAACTCCTTAGACATTTAAACGATGTTATTCGGTATACATTTATTGAAAGCATTATTTAACATCTTTTACTGACGACTTGCATTGTGTACAATTTGAAGTTAAAGCATCGCTTCATTCGCTGCATTAAAGAGGGACACCTCGCTAACTGACCCGAGTCGAGTGTAACTAAGATGGAAACATTTTGAACATTTTACTTAAAAATATATCGAACTCGAATTGTAAAAAATATATAGTTATCAACAATTTTAAATTAGACATATAGAGAAGCACGTATAGAGAAGCACGGCGCCGACGCGCGCGGCCGGCGCGTTTCGGTCATTGATGTTATACGATTAATATAATACATAACATAAGTATTAGAGTAAGTGAAGAGTTGATAAATATAATTGATTATAAATAGTGTCGAGAGGTCCTCGTAGTACGACAGGCGCTCGCGGCTCCGAGCGCGGCGGCGGACGGACACGTTACGGGAAATAATAAATATGTACGTTTTTAACTTGAGTTTTATTGCTGTATTGTATGTATCTGTATCTGCGAACACCCCGACGCGACCGTCGTCGGCCGGCTCCAGTGTCGCCGAGCGAAGCCCCCGCGGCCGCTGGAGCCACGACCTCGCCCGCAGCGCTGCTTCCGTGCACGGTAGGCGTCGAGGCGTAATCTAGACGCGCGGCAGCGTGTCGAGCCAATGTCAAGCTAACAGAATGGCGAGTAGCACCGTGTGTAAACACGAACTATTTGTAGCCACTTTTGACCCCTCACAACTCTGCAACTATTTCACATCGACATGTCCAATTTGGCTTACACGTATGTATATTGAGACTCGCGATATAAATACGTGCTCCAAATTTCATATGCACGTCTCAAACAGTCTTTAGATACTAACGACCGAAAGTAGCCAATTTTATCACTGACCTATAGAAAATATTTTATTACAACTTAAAATATTATTTATTCTTATAACTTATGATAATATATTGAAGTCTAAGGCCCGACTCTGCTAGTCCGCCAGCTAGCCATCGAACATAAGACTCTTTCGTGATGTTTTAGTGGATAATTAATAAATTCGTATATTCCAACTAGCCAAGTTAAAGCTTGGACTTCGATACATATTATTGTAAGATATAAGAAGAAATGTTATTTTAAGTTGTTATAAAATATTGTATATTGTTATAAATAAATTTCAGGACTGACCATTGAAGTTAGCACTCATTTAGATCTCACTTCTTTTGTCGTTGTAGTCAACAACCAAAACATATATTTTAATACTAGCTTGTCCCGCGGCTCCGCTCGCGTGGATTTCAGTTTGTCACAAAAAATTTCCCGCGTAAATAACGATCCCGCGGCATTCCAGGATAAAAAGTAGTCTATATGTTGCTGCACAATTAATTAATCGATTATTTACCAATCGATTTAATTGAAAGAGAAAACCCGATTATTTAGTATTCGATTTTTTCCACTCCAAGTCGCATCCCTGCTCACGCGAGCATCCCGCAGTCGCTTCCCCGTGTATTTCCCATTCTATGCGTGATTTTTCGTTGCGGGTAATTTTGAATCTATGATATCTCCTAAAGTATTTATTGTAATGATGTACTGTAAAGGACAATTTCAATCTAGATGAAATGCCAAAGGTGACTATTATATTTATTTTGATAAGGATTAATACCAAATTGAAGAAAACACGTTAACAATAACCCGATAAAT
>DWDX01002111.1:0-16059 GCA_018245675.1 Agara michaeli | reverse complement strand
CACATAAACTATAAGTGTGCCAAATTTCATACTCCTCCGTCTGCGCAATTTTCGTAAAAAGGGATCCAAAGTTTTTGCTTCACGTATTAATATATAGATACCTAGCTAGGTAGGCCGACGTGGCGGGGATGGTTCAAATCCAATTTGCCGCCAGCAGTTAAAGGCAGCATGACGTAAAAGCGTGAAAAGCGCCGAAGTCAGCCGTAATGAGCGACGAGGCGAGGCGCGAGGCGAAGCGCGAGGCGAGGCGCCACGCGATGCAGCCGCGGAACACGGAACCCAACTATTAATTGTTTCTGCGGCTTTTCGTGCCACGAACCGCAAGTATCGCGGCGGCTAGTCTGATTTAGGCGATGTACAGTAATGACAATAACTACTGAGTAGTTTACAATGTATATACACACGAACACACGCACACGCATACTTGTGTCATTTATTGACCGCAAGCGGATGGCAGGTGGCAGAACATGTATACGGTTTTCCCGAAAGTACTGAATATACATATAAAAGCAACCCGTAGATAATTGCAATTAAAATAATTATATCTACAATGCAGCAATTAACATATTTATATATTCAGGCTCGTTCAAGAAAGTCCTGACTGGCTGTTACTAGTATATGACCTATTCGCTCGAGGTACGCGAGTTTCAGTCTCGTTTCTCTTATACCCCAGTCGGGTATACACGTTAGACTAACCGATCGGCCAATTTTACCGCATAGCTGACTTTATCCGATCTCTGTAGTATGTGATGACAAGTTTGTAAAATTAAATTACATTAGTAAGTTCCGTCCGCGTCGGGAACTAAAGCGAACAACGGTCGCCGGGGAAATCGCCCTTCGACTGCGGCCACAAAATTACAATTTGGAGATAACCTCCGCCGGCGCCGCCCGGTGTGAGGTGGCGATAGCTTTATTAACGTTTACCTCATTGTTTACGGTTCCTCTTCAGAAGTCCGACGCGGCTGAAATGTTGCATCAAAATGTTTGTTTGCTCCTTGTCCACGAGCTATGAAAACAATAAGCAACAGTAATGTACTCCTACGAAAACAATGAGCTTATATTTATTAAGCTTTCAAACACGTAGGGTTGATTATAAAGACTTTCAGTACTTAATATGTTATTGAATTAAATGATCGGACATACAATAATATACAGTGTCGAAACACACACTACGTGTCGCTACGGCTCTTCCCACGGCGGGGGGCAGAGGGTAAAAGATGTCCGCCGGACGCGGGCCGGCTAGCTTCTGTCGCCTCTTCTATTCAAGATACAGCAAACTGAATGTTGATTTAGAAATTGACCTGAAATAAATTTGAAATAAATTGACCTCCAACAGGACTGTCGGAATAGGATTGGTAAGGTCAATCCGATATGCTCTGAACAGATCCCCGCAAGAATTCACGGATATATTTTAGATCCCCCCCCCGTCCTCGCCCTCCTCGACAGAAACGAAAGGCGATAGTCAGCGGTGTTAAAATCTGTAAACAATTTGAACAATTATATGAAAGCAAACGAGTCGCGTGACTGCGGATAACGCGGTGTTATTACAGCGATCAGGTATTTATGCAAATCGCGAATCAAAGAGCGGAATTTAATGAATGACTTCGCTCCATAACCACGGAGCCCTCCGCTCCCCGCTGCCCGCTGCCCGCTGCCCGCTCCCCGCTCCCCGCTCCCCGCTCCCCGCTGCCCGCTGCCCGCTGCCCGCTGCCCGCTCCCCGCTGCCCGCTGCCCGCTGCCCGCTCCCCGCTCCCCGCTGCCCGCTGCCCGCTGCCCGCCGGCCGCGCCGAGGCCGAGCTCGCGGCGGGCTCTGAATGTATTCGTTCCCGTTTTAAAACAATCAGAAGCCCTCAATTATAACATCCGTGAGATGAAACCCGAGTTTTGCGAGTGCCGGACTCGCGATGTTAATAATGGATTTATTGGATTTTGCGAAAATTACAATTCGGCAGTATAAAGAGATTTCTAGAACGAAATAGTAAAATATAAAATACCACCGTGAATAAAACAATGGTTTATGTGATATTTATTCGACCCTTTTATTGTTCCACGCCCGAACGCGACTCTCCACTCGCAATGAAAAAGTTTGAAGCTCGTATACTCCACCTCGCTGGCCGAATACTGCTCGCAAACTTCACACGTAACAGAAAACAATATTTACTTTATAAGTAGCTCACTCTGAGGCTCGCGTGCAGATTCTTTTGGCCGTTGCAGCGACCGATAGTTAAATGTCAATTACAAAACAGTTTATGCTCCATCATGCTTTCTTTGATTGACGCGTGCACTCGGTCAATAAGCCGGGAGTTGATTCCCAACAAAAATGAGTAATATTTGTGCTATGCTCGAGTGTAAAATGATATGTATGTATTTCGAAAATGTATAGGTAGTTTATCTGCGGTCCGGAGGCCGTGAGTGAAGTTGTTAGACGATATTATTATTGTTATCTTTTGATTGGGCTTTAAAATGATTTACATGAATACAATTCCGTTAATGTTAATTATTCACCGTGTTTATTTTGTTGGCCTCGATTATATTTGTTTCGTTTCGAGGGTTATTTCTACCGCCACGTGTATTATAATTACCTTTCATTGCCAAGTAAACATTTCCTTTGTAACTTCCGGTTTTTTTTTATCTAGACGCCGGTAAGAGACGGGCTGAGCCAAGAGTTTTACTGTCACATAATTTCTGTGACATTTAGCTGCTTCACAAGGATAACAGAGCTAGCACATCATACATCATATGTACGTATAATATGTCTATTATACAGATTATAAGCTTTCCCTAAAACTCCTTTTTTGCTCGCCCGAGCCGACCACGATTGTCCCTATCTGTCAATACTCAGAGAAGATGAAATTCATAATCCTTATAAATGTTCGGGGTTTCATCCCTTCGGTAAAACCAACCTTTTCGTTGAAATGAAGATTAACGAATCGCTGCGTTCGCAATTTGCGTCGGAGAATGTGTCCGAGCGCGAGTACATTGCGTCCTTTCTGCGCGTAAAGAAGTCCAGAAGTTTGAAAATCGCACGGGATTGAAGAGAGAATTTTAATTGCGCCGAACTTCGCCGACCGTCATTTTTCTGTGGCTCTCGAGAGTTCGATCCGAGTTTGTGCATTATTCTTGTTGGGTCGTGGTTTTGTTTAAAAAAATTAATGAACAAGACTATTTAGATTTTCATTTTAAGTAAACCGGGTCCCGGGCGGGAGTCGCACCCGCTCCCTCCGGTTAGTAGTCAATGTCTCAAACCCAGACCGAGCGACCGGCCCAGACATCGATGCGATCGCAACTTATTTCTGCAGATACAAGTAGCTTCATATATTTATAATGTCTGATGTATGATACAGAGCCAGTTCCGTGACCTCGCGGTAATTTGTTGCTCAATTTGAACCAACACAATGGCCATAACTCCGCGCTAACGGGCCGTAGATTAGGCGCTAATATACAGGGCGTGGTGTAATGTAACTTGCCGAAAAAAGCACAAACTGCCTTTTCTTGGAAGTAGTAGTAAAGAACGGCTGATGTAGTTTAACAGATTGCTATTTTTACGATAGGTTTCACATACTTCCCCAAAAGTGAAACATATAATTGTGCTTCAATCGTTTCACATTAACTCGCGCGGGATTCGATTCCGAAACTTTTGACACATCTATACATTTATCTTGTCCGCATCGGGTCGAAAATTAGCGGAGCCTGCATTACGGGAACCGGATACTCGATAACCTATACGGGTATTATATAGATGTCTAAATACATCCTTATATGCAGTTAATATTACATCTGGACAGAAAAAAATTATACACATCATACAAACGTTCGTCCGGGTACTTGTAGGATTCGAATCTGCAACCCAGATTCATCACTAAACTGACGGGCAGTGAAATATTATTTGTCTTTATTCGCCGCCGAAATATAGTAGATTGGCCAGCACTGAAAAGTAACAGGCCGTACCTCACATCGCAGGAAGGACGGCGAGACCGGTATTTAAACGGTCGGCGAAATCCCTAAAATCCGTAAATACCGCCTCGTTACAGGTTACCGACACATCGCCTGCCGGCCGGCATCGCGCCGCGCGCGCTCCTAATGGAGACTACCAAACGAGCTCTCATTTACAACTTCGGAGAACTTCTTTGAAATAATACGCTCCACCGCGAGGGTGGCTAACGGCCGCGATCAATCTTATCTCATCCGCCTTCCAGGATTTTATTTCAATTCAATGTGTGTATTGTAGAGATCCTGCGAGTTCCTGCGATGCGATGACGCGGTATGAGTGCAAGCGATTCGTAAAGTTGAGACGCGCCGGGCGCCCCCGCTAGCTCGGCCGACCGCAAATGGGAAATGTTCACGCAGCCTGCCGTGCGTCCACGCGGTCCTTAAATGTAAAAAAAATATCAACCTAATTAAAAATCGAAACTAATTATAGTGATTTTAAGGAAGAATTAAATATGTATATTATATATAATTCACCAAAAACCTAAACAATACCGAAAGAACATAAAAAGGATACCACCACCAAAGGATACACACTTTTGTAAAACCTATTATTTAAAAGAGGGTCGAGAGTTTTTTCCTCCGACTTTTTTAACTCAGTCTACATCGCATCAAATCCGATTCAAACCACTCCTTACTACTACTGACCCGGTAGCGAAACTACTCGGGTATTGTTATATAACGAAACTCTTCGCCCCATACATTATGTCCCGCGGCGTCGTCAACCCGTCTGATTCGGGTTCGCCGAATACATTTCATGCTAATTCTAAACGAGCTTTACTATTGTATTAAAATTATGTTCCTCAACTTGCTTCATGTTAACGATACCGTAATACTGCGAATAGTAAACACGAAGCGAACAACGGCCCGCCGCCAGGACGGTCGTAAGTGTACCGGCCGTTCCTGACCGAAGCGGGCTGGAACGATCCTTTCGCCGACTACGTGTTACATCGTAGGCGAGCAACGATCGCAGGAAACGCCTCCATTTCGAATGCAGTCGGAAATTACGAGCGAACTGCAACTAAATAGATTGTATTAATTGATAATTTTCATGTGCGTCTCTGTTTTTTGACGAACACTTGAAACAGTTTTAGAAACGTGCGCGGAGTGTTCGCGGGCCGTTTCGAAACTACTGCCGCCTTGGAATATCTCCAAACCGGCTCTGATAGAGCTAGTCAGTGTGAAATAGTCCAAATAGTGATAATGAGAGTACCTATTCGTCGGTTGTAGTTCTGTGGGAACAGAGCTGCAGATACGGGAGTTAGGCGTTATGCGTTTATTGTATTGATAGATCATGTTATTCAAATTGTTGTTATGTTATTTAAACAAACACCACAACTTTATAAGTGGCGGGGCGCGAATGAAAGATAGGGATTCACAGTGGACTATTTATAATGTGATATATCTTGTTCTAAAACGATCGAAGCGAGATATAATTCCCTCGTTCTCCGATTTAACAAATAAATCATAAACAGCTTCGATCGCTTACCCACCCGCACTGGCGCCCACCACTCACGACCTACGTTTTTCATAGGATATATTGTATTTTTAGATGCTTTTATTTCTTCTATCTCGAAATATATTTCCGCGACGGCCGCTCCTGAGGACTCTCTCCCCGCTCCGGCCGCTGTAGGTAAAATCTTTTGTCTCACCTTCGCGTCCGTCACTGTTGCGTTACCTAATGTCACATAAAAATCCTCGTATACGCGCACAATGTGCACGACGATTTTGCTGAAAAAAATATCCATGAAATGAATGACTGAAACGCGTCCGATATTTTCAAAGAACATTGAATGAAATCATAATCCCCTCACGTCCCCGGCGCGGAGCTCTCTCCCGCCTCTCCCGCACGCGGGGCCGCAGCGGGAGGATTACGGCGCGGGCCGACTGACAATCTATTCCACTCGGATGTTTTATTTGTCTCTACGTCGGACAGTATCGGCAAACGTTTCTGCGATTATGTCTTGTCTCATTTGTTTTGATTTAGAAACGTACAGTTAGGAACATCGTCGTTCAAGACAGGAGCGAATACGCGCGCAAAGCTCAGTCGGGACCTCTCCTAAAGACCACACTGTAAAGTGTGCTATTACAAATGATCATGAGTGAAGGCGGCGCGGGCGTGGATCCAAAACCTTTATCACGGCGTAGACGAAGGTGGCAGATTGTAGTGAAGCAGAAGGTGACTTATCGGTTGGAGCGGCGCCAGCGAGATATCTCCGCCACCTAGGCGCGGCTCGGCCTCGGTCGCTCGATTATTCGTACTAAAGTACAGCGCATAAGATACCAGTAGAGGTTTTGTGATAAATAAATTAATTCTTTATAACGTTACATACAAATATGTTTCCTTCGAATTTTAGATTCAAACTTGGAAGATTTTGATGAATTACCCCGCCGTAGTCTCGATAAGCTCGCGGTTTAATAAAACTATTTTCAATTCTAGGCGGGATTCGGTGAGAGTCCTCACTTTCGAGCGTGGAACGGTACAGATATTTCTTAAGCTATACGTGTTCACCGATAGACAGATTCGTACAAAATTGTAAAATAATATAGTTGTTACATTACACAGAGTCGGAAGGAAACTTTTATCTTGTAACGAATATCGTGTTTCTTCAATTCAATACCAGGAATACATGAAGCGAATCAATAGTCTCTCTCTGTGCGCGCCGCCGCCGCCGCGGGAGAGGATCGGACGCCACTTGCGTGTCTTTGATGTCTGCTCGTTTGTCTTGTTCTGTTTTGTTTCTATCAACTCGGCCGCGTTTGAACCGAGCCGTAAATGTACTCACAACAATATTGCTTTATTTCTCGCGAAAACGAACACAACAATAGTATGTATACAAATGCCAACATGTACGTAGCTCTATGAAATAGTTATAATAAAGTAAAGTAGCTGAAAACGAAGTATCCATTTGTAATATTTGGAGCGAGACGTCGGTAGTGATGGTGGCTCACCAGATGTAGCCTGGGCTCGCGACCACTAGATATTCTGTATTCTTCCAAATTAATTTATCAATTGTTTAGTTAACACACCACCAACTCCGCAAATGTAATTATATTACTGTCAGTTGAAGCTAAAGTCTACATCATAAGCGGTCTGCTCCGCTCGTTAGCTCGAGACCGTAGCTTTTTGCTCTTTGTGTATACCAGTATGCAGACTAGTCTTATTTTAGGCTAATTACGGAGAGTAAAAGTGCACCGTTCGTCTCTACGAAGCTCTCACTTTAGCTTGTAAGCGGTTCACGACGTAATCGTGCACGGGAGAAATGTTCCATTTTTGTTCCTCGCACGGAACAGCCTCTCGACAATGCATTCGGAACGTTTCAGGGAGCGGCTCGGAACGGACCGCGATTTGGCCGTCGAGCTTCTCGTCACTTTGGATCACTTCACCGTAATGGCCGCGGTGATGAGCCTCCGACCTGCTTCTCGACTAGTTTTTGGAAAATACAAAAACGAGCCCATACACACGTATATAGGTTCCTTAAGTAGCGAAACAACATTTGATATTACAATGATTTAATACGTAATTACAATTTTGCCAATACAGTTAATCGCGACAGACTGGCCATTCGGTCGAGTAGTCGGAGACCCCGACTGCTAAACCGGAAGTCTTGAGTTCTGTTCCCACCTAGAACAAACATTTGCGTGAAGAACACATTTCTTTCTTTCATGGTTAGTTTTAATAAACAAATCTATGTAACCGTCATATAATATTTACATAATGAAGTTTACCCGTGGTCTGGTACACCACACTCCCACACATCGCACATAGTTACACACGCACACAAACACATGTATAATCTCCGTATAACTACAGGCAGTCGTGCACGAGTACATATTATGTAATTGTCAAAGTTGATAATGAAATGAATCAAGTGTTACCCTCGCTTCCGACCTCCATTTCTTTCCCCCGTATAAAACTGTATATATCCGTCTCTGTCTTACAAAACGTGAATAATTAATTCGACGCACAAGGTCGGCCTAAATTTGTTTCCGCTAGCGATTTGAAATCATTCACGCGAGGGTATGGTATACATTATACTTATTTACTAAGGAAACCTGAAAAGTAATTACTCGAAATAAACATATTAATAACTAGCAGACCGGACCGGACCGGGGTGCCATGGTTCAATTAAAATAATACTATAATACTATAATAAGTTAATCTCATATATGTCAAATTCCCGTAACACATCTGGTAGATGTTCGGTGTCGACTCTTTCGTGCTATACCGGCGGCGGCGTTAATTTTTCAATTAATATTGTTTCGATTGACGTTTTAAATTATTGATATCTTTTGAACGGAATGTCCGATTTGAACAAACTAAAAGGCAATTCACAGGTATTGAAACAGTCTAGCTTAGGAAATCATTTATTTGGATAAAGATCAATGCAAAGGTATGGATAACTTGGTCTGATTTTGGTCGGAATTGCTATCAACTTACAAAACGTTAAAAAGTAGTTATAGTGACATAACTACAATAGTTAGAAATACGCTACCGCGACAATTTTTGGAGATATTGATATGTTATTCAATATTGTAGAACATTTTGTATTTTGTTCTATCATCAATCGTTTTCGCAGCGCATGTGATGAAAGACATGGCAATTTTTTTCCCACCTTGGGTTACATTATTGTCATTTTATTAAGGATCCTAATTTTTTTCCTGTAATTAATATAGCCTATGTTGATCAGTGGTAATGTAGCATTCAAATCGTGAAAAAATTTTTGAAATCGGTCCAGTAGTTTTTGAGCCTACCGTTACATACATACGCACACCCAGACATCTTTCCTCTTTATAATATTAAGTATAGATATAGACATAGATTAAGGTTCGGTCGGCCTCTAAATTATATCATTACATATTAATTATGTAGTCCGGTTTGGAAGATGGACTCGAAAGGAACCGCAGATGAATGGGTCACAGACAGCGAGCGGACCTCCGCGGCGGCGACCACGCGCCCGAGCGCCTCGGCTCGCCTCTGCATTCACCGAATGGCGAATCCTCTTGAATTTGCTTTATAGGTGCCGAGTATGCGGAGACGTCGTCCGTTTGTTGCTGACAGCCGACGTCCGGGGTGCTGCGCCCGACGCACTCCCCGCTGTCTAATATAATTTCGTATCCCGGCTCCAGATCTTCAGGTATGAATCTATCCGGATCTAACCTTTTGTCTCGGCTTCGAATTGATGCGATAAATTCGACCTACATTTTCTGAGCGTTCCGTCTTTGTCTCCGTCCCGCGGCGGCGTCAATTTTTCCCGCTTCACCTAAAACAATGTCTTCTCAACGACCTCGTCAAAATTTGAATACACAACAGAATTAGTCCGTTCTCTATAAAGGTGTAGTTGTTATGAAGTGGCGCGGCGGAGACTCGCGGCGGCGGGGGGGCGGGGGCGCGGACGGCGGCCGGGGCGAGCGAGTAAGGCTTTTTATTTCGAGTATTTTCAGAGATTCGCGTCACGCACCGGCGCGGATTCATTTCGCGAGCCTTTTTATAATTTAATCTTAGGCCTTGTTACAATCAAAATGATAAAACTGCGGGACGCGAATATTCATGGCGCGTGTTTTTGTCGCGCGAGGGGTTGGGAATAGGCGCGGGACGGGGGGTTGCGTCGTCCCACAGCACATTGAGCGTCGTAAGTCGTAACGAGACGCAGTTAAAAGATTTTTGACACAGCGGCCACGACGTGGCACCGGGTCCTTTGTGCTTCGTGTTTGCATCCTTCGGGATCGAATCGTGAGAAGCCGCTCGCGTTGTGCACTGAAAGCTTTTAAAAGATTTACATAGTAAATCGACTATTTGTTCGAGCCGACGACGTGGATATTCGAGAGGCCGACCGAGAGACCTACGCGTCGAGAGCGTTCCTGTCATATCGGTGAAGGGAATAAAGTGCACTTCACAGCGAGGAGGGAAACACACAATAATCATTACATAATGTTTGAAGCACCAGCGATATTCCAATATTTTGATACAATGGAATAATATCTAGGGACATAATAATAATAGAATAGAATGCAACATCACATGTCCGACGGCAGAGACGATCTCGCCACCCGCACGCACGTCCGCATCTACAAAGCTACCGGCGATTTTCAAGTAAAATAAGGAACTTCGTTCCAAAACATAACTCGCTATAATGTTCAAAGAAGGTACAGTAAAGAAAATCTGTAAATCTTGGAGTTCTCGATAATATCATCTAAGACGTGTGAAGTCCGTTACGGATGGCCGTGTGGAATTTGTCTTTAGATACTATTAGTGACATTGTACTGTATGTGATGCGTATAGACCGGCCCTACGCGAACAAACAGGCTCGACGGACGGCGGCGCTCCGCCCCGCGCCGCGACACAGCACCCGCGAATAGCTCCACGATTATCTCGCGGCTGACGTTCGCCGTATGATTGACATTATTTTACTTATGTTTCATTGATGTGTCGCATGAATATGGAAGAAATGGAAATGGAATGGAAGCAGTCGAGTCCATATCGCACGCCGACACCCCGCCCGGCGGCGGGAGGTAGGGGTGCAGCCAACCTCGTATTGTAAAGATCATTCATAGCGGGTGCCTTTCACGTCCAGCGAACATTCAGATCGTTAATCCTGTAAATCCTGTGTCTTCGAACTGTACCTTTTCCTTCATCGTCGTCGACTCCTATGGTCCCACCGTTCGATACACGTCTCCTCTTACAATGAGAATCATTAAGATTAAGATGACCCACCAATGACCGAGTTTAAACTTTTTTTCTTGAAAATGTTTATATCGTCCATTAAACTTCTTAAAGTGCAAAGAAACTTTAAGGAGAATACATCTCCCAAAACGTCCGGTACAACATGATGTTTGGAATTATCGCCAATTGCTTGTGTTCAATTAAGCTTAAATAAATAACGACTAATTACATATCGGCGAGTACACGACGTGGCAGTGTGCGTGCCCGCGTGTATCGACACCGCTAATGAAGCAAAGCGCAGCCGACAGATCGACACAATTAATACGCCGGCGAGACACAATCAGATCGAGCCGCCTCCGCACGCGATTGCACCTCGGGCCGCTCGTACTGGCCACTAATTGCGGCTTATCGCGGATCGATTGACATTAAGACGGACAGATATCGGCCGCGGACTTGGGGTCAACATTTGTGCCTCAGGTAGACGTGTGCGCGTCCGAGTTAGCGCAGCTCTTCAAGGTTTCGATGGTAATCGTGCTGTCACAGGACGCATAAATAATTTAGTATACCCACGGTTAGACCTGCGATTGGGAAATAATAAGAGTCCCAACTTGAAGTTAGCAAACTTGCCAGTTCGCAAATAATAGGTACTGTCGATGTGGCGTCTCTAATAAAGACATCACTGGGCCGAGTGACGGCAGATGCCGGGGACCGACCTGAAACACGATTGGTAGTTGTAAGGAATAGCATGTTGTTAGAGTCGGCGCATTCGGTGAGCTCACGGGACGGTAGGAATAGCACTGCCGGAACATTACACGGGTAAGTAATATGTTAGTATAAAGGGAGGTGGTATTTGTTAGCATCTATTTTATTTATCGCGAATGACATTTTGAGAGGAAGTAGGTGTAGCGGCGGTTGCCGGTAATAAAGATGTAAATAAGGAAATAGGTGTAGATGTCTACTGTGAACCTTTTAAAAACAATTTCCAGAAAATGGCGTCTGCTTGTGAGCGCCGCGCCGGGCCCGCCCGACGGCACTGATCCGTCGCCGATATTGTAGTCTCCGCGCGAGGCTTTCAGAGTATTCCGGAGGCATTTCAGTGAGTCATTTGAGAATTGCCATGTTATTTTTGAAAGGAGGTTTACAAAATACGTATTAGATTGTAGAAAAAATGTTTTCGAACGAAATGAAACTATTTTTTTCCTTTCACCGTGCGTGCATTAATGTGTGTGGATGGCTCCTGGATGCCTCCTTTTAGTCGTCTTTTATAACGGGCAGGAAATACCATAACGGTATTGTGCTCCAAATCTACAGGGACAGGACAACTATACCTGACAAAAGCAGTATACTTATCAAAACATGAGGCATTCCCATATACTCCACGCGGTCATACAGGTATCTTTGGGCTGCGGTGACTACATGCAGCCTATTATCAATTTCCATTATTTCATTACTAAAGTACTGTCGATCAGAACATCATGAATGAATCTTCGTTCAAATCACATCACATTACGAACGGTATAAAGGAACAATATCGTTATCAAGTATCCATATAAAACGCGAGTCGACGTAAAAGCAAATAAAATTCTTGTACTTAAACATCACGACGACCCTTAAACGTATTATTGGATTGTCAATTTATGAATAAATCAAAGTTTATATGCCATTGGAACCGAATAAAATGGGACGGAGGGCACCGGGGAGAGACGGTAGCGCCGCCGAGGAAACATCGTCGTGAGAAATATCATTACAATAAAAAATAAGAGCGCGCGCGTTAGGGGCCGGTGATGTATGGCGGCGACTCGAGTTTGGAACGAGACGGCTTCCGTTCGCAAATGTCGCTCCGAACGTGCCCTCTATCGGCGCTTTACAAACTTAGATTACGACGAAATTGCCCTCTTTATTAGGCCTACACTCGCACCGTTTTGGTTCAATAATGTAATGAAATATCCCAAAGATAGCTTATCGCACCCGCAGAATATCTCGGCTACATCTCTTAAAGAAAGAATTTTGGAGACGAGGTCGGCGAATTTAGGTCATGAGTAAACTCCGTCGTCCATCGATGATCTAGCGCTGGATTTCAAACTTATCGAGATTAAATGGAATTGCTTCTAATGAAGGCAAAACTTTTAATTAAATCTGTTATACTGTTTACCATCTCTTAAAGTTTAGACTGCAGTAATCATATTCCGGAAATCCTGTTCACAATCCACGATAAATCATTGCAAGAAAGCAAAAATACGTAAATAAATAAATAAACAATAAGCAAAAAAAAAACAAAGAGATATACACAATATAAACGACTATTCAGCTTGTACCGGCAGAGACGCGCCGCCATCGACAAAACTCAGCACATAAATATTGCAGGGACACATTTCGCTGGCCGTTGTCGGACCGGCTTTTGCGCTGTGTGCGGCCCGCTTTACAAGCGGCCATTTAAAAATAAAAAATAAACTTTTTGTGAGAGCGAATTTGTCCAGGCTCAGTCAATCCGTACGTGACATGTCGGAACAAGCGGGCGGCGGCGCACCGCGAGCTAATGCCGCTCCGATTGGGCTTTATGATCCGCCGAAGGAGGGTTCCAATACTAGAAACGCCGGTAACATTGCAGTAAAAGCGATTCGCTAAATGTTCGCTGGAGAAGTACAAGATCCGTGGAACCCTTGTTACGGAGCCCGTTAACGAGCTACCAGAGTCGACATGACCCGGTTGGCTCGTGCCGGGATCCGAGCGATGCAGATCCGCCCGCTTGCGCGAGATTCGCGTCACGCGCGCCCCTAAGTGGAAAAGTAGTGTGCGTTAGAGTAATCGTATCGTATTTTTAGATATCAGTGAGGGTCGAAAGGATACTTTTATTGCAGATCCAGTTGTAACGGACTGATCTATGAATAGTATTGAAAATGTACTAAAAGCGTACTGTAAAGATGAGAAAGATACTAGAAAAAATTGTAATTTTAATTAATTTCTTTTTTGTTCAATAGGCTAACGTTAACTGCGTAATTAGATTAAGCACTGCGTATTATAAGTTAGGTCGCTCGCCGCTGTCGTACGAGTCGTACGAGTCGTACGAGTTTCACCAACAGCACGAGAGACGGTGCGGAGGGGGTGACCGTGTAGCCTATAATTTGTGTATATTTCGCGAAAAAAAGCTACCGATATGAAGATATTTGTGAATTAAGTCAGAAAAAAAGGCTCTTTCAGAAAGTTCTTGTGCCATGCTCTGCGTAAATAGTCAAAAGTTGGATGAAACAATATCATATTATTTAGTCAATAAACACCCGTGTGCCTGTAGCATTCGTGAAAGAGATCCGAAGTACATTGGGCTTGTCGCTACCGACATCGCCGTCCATACTTTTGATGTTCACCGTCCGTGAGTTCTCCGCGCATAATAGGGTGGTCAAGGTCACGGTCTCGAACCTCGGAGTTAGACGCCGAAGCCTACAGGTTATCGCTAGGTCACCCCCGCTTTAGACTTGTAATACGACAATGAAAATGTATAACAATGCGAATCGAAGGTCCGTCGCAAAGACGTCATCCAAAATAGTTGAATTACGTGATGCTCGCGTTACGAAGAGCGGCGGCGTGCTGCAGTTACGTGCATCGCGTCCGATTCAATTCTTCTGCTAATCTGCTGGCGGCGCTCCAGCTCTCCCGCCGGCTACGGTCTACCTCAACGCTGTTCCTCGCGAGCTGGATTGATTTCACCACTGCAATATCTCTTATGGTTTGTTTGAGATCGGCTTTAACTTCGTCGTTATTCCCTAGTGCTCGACTGTGATATCTATTGTATATTTATTGAGTCGTTAATATAAATTCATTGCAATATTATATAATTGGTTATTGCGATTTGCTATCGTAACAGTTATTGTGTGTTACTATAACTGTTATTGTAATAGTTATCGTATCTGTTGCAGTAAATGTGTTTATTATTGTTATTATTAAAGTCACGTTTCAACATAAAGTCAGAGTATGTCACAGGATTTAAACACCAGATCCTCGGAGGGGGAGACCGAAGCCAGTCTGCTATCACTATCTGCTCTTTTAAAAACTATATCTAACCGTTAACGATAGGTTGTGTCCCGTCTTATCTGCGAGTGGATAACGATATTGTTTATTACCAAATATTGCCTTTAGAGGTTTTCGTACAGAAATATAATACAAGTATTGCCCTAGTTGGTTGCGGGCGGGACAGAACCCGCGCTCGGGGAACAAAGGGCTTTGTACGAAAACATTCGAGTCGCGGCTCTCGCGCGTCGGTCTGCTACGATTGCTTCAACTATTTCACCTGTTGTGTGCCATGGACCGTTCACAGCGCTTCGACGGCGATCCGTGGCTCCAGTGGTTAGCGAACCCTACCGTTAAGTCGGAGATTGCGGGTTCGATTCCTACCCAGGACAAATATTCGTGAGTAGTGCATTTATATATGATCCGTGTCTGGATATAAGACAAGTAATTTTAATATAACTAAAATAGCGTTAATTTGAATATGATCAATTGGTGTGCCATAAATGACAAAATATGGGTTAATCTGTCTATTCTGTAAAATCTTTATATGTTCCCAGGATTGTACAGAGCGTCCACCGGAAGGCGGGGCGGCAGGAGCGGCGCGCTCGTGTCGTCACACGCCACGCTCAGTGCGCGGGGTCCCGAGCGCACTTCGTGGAAAACGAATTCATTAATGGTGCTTTTATAGGGACGTAAAATTGAGCTAAATATGGTGCCTAAAGTATTTAATTATTTATGTACCCATTAAAGTAATTAACCAGCTAATTGTTGCATGACACGAAATCTCGGGCTTCGGACTCCGGGTCCCGGGCTCGGGGCTCGGGGCGGGGACGGGCTCGTCGATCAAATACTAAACGGACCTGATTTAAAAAGGAATAAGTGTGCTTTAGACAACTTTATTTAGTATAGATTTATCTTCATAACATTAAAGCCTAGCCTCTCGATCTAGTGGTCAGAGAGCCTGACCGCTCAACCGGAGGTCGCGGGTTCGACTCCCACCCGAGGTAAATATTTGTAATTTCTGTGTCTGGGTGTGATAAAAATATCTATATAAGTACTTCTACTTATAATTGTGTATAAGTACCTTATTGTTTATGAGCTGTGTGGTCACCGTAGTACGAGATCTGCCTCGGTTCGGATCGGACAGCCGTGTTCGAGGGTGACTCAAAATTTTAAAAAGTACAATATGTACAAGAAATTATTTAAAGCAGGTACTCTATCGCTGCGTCAAGCGAGATGTTCGAAATACTACAACTACGTCATCATCTCACGCTGCGACACCGGTCGCGCGCGGCGAATACGGGCCTCGAGGATTCCCTCTCTACCCGCGCTGGACTCATGGGGACGACTGCTCCACGGTGATATCACCCCGCCACTAAAGGCGCGGTGCTAGGCTCATAGTGCCT
>DWDX01002110.1:0-16060 GCA_018245675.1 Agara michaeli | reverse complement strand
GTACTACACTCCTCTGCCTACCCCTTAGGGGATTACAGGCGTGCTGTTACGTTATACCTAAACCATTATATAATTGAAAAAGACAATTTTGTTTTTTTTTCATCATTACAAATCGAACATTTTAATATTTGAGTGGTTTACATAAAGGCTTCCAAATACAAGAAATAGGTATAATAGGTATTACCAAGCACAAATTAAAATTAATTGATTGAAATGTTAATATACTTCTTATTATTCTTATTTTATTATTCTTTATAGCTTTTTTTCATTCACAACGATTTCATATTTCCGAACAATTAGGTACCTACATACATCGATTTTTATTATTCCTCAACCATGTTCAATATAGAAGTGTGGGTGCCGCTGACTGCTACAATGGCTGCAACCGGACACCACCATGTCGGTACTTTGTACTCGCTTTGCTCCAGCTTCATTCACCGGCTAAAGAACAGGAAGTAAATGAAAAAAGTGAGAACAACGTGCGATAGAACCAATTATCCGCCCACGTTACATGAAACCCGTAATTAGTGTAAAATATTCGAACGCAACGGAAATCTTCTTACTTTAGATTATTGTGCGCGAATTTTTAAAATATGGATTATTATTGATTGAGCCTTTTATATCAAATGTATGATTTTACATTGTTTTAAATATGGTCACTTATATATTCCACATTGAGTTTAAAAATCTGTTCTCTTTCACTTAATAATTATATGTCGATCATTTTATATGGTACATAGTTATAATAGGTTTTGTCTCTAGTAGGTATCTAAATACATAAATTTTAATAAATCGAATTTTAATAAATCGAAAATAATGATGTATGATAATATAACTTACAGTTCCGTTGGATTAAAAACCCTCTAACTATGAGAGGTAACCGGGTACAGAAAAAATAGCTTAAACATTTTACACTACTGAAATTTCTTTGAATAAGTCGATAGATTTTTTCAACTTTGTTCTTTATATCTACTTACTATAGGTAAGTGATAAACAATGCAACATCATAGAATACATTCAACTGTCAAGCTCAGTCGAGGTTGATTTTTTGAGTTGGCTCGGCGTGCACAAAAACAGTAGCAGAGATTTATGGCGTTGAGAACGATCATAGCGCATTAGTAGCTAGTATTGTGCTCCGCATGTAGCCTTTGTGCTTTGCGACCGACAAGCAGTAGTCCGGGCTTTCTACCATTCTCATTGTTCTATACCGTCGTAAACATGTCGACAGGTTATTGCTAGAATTGCAAGTGAATTATAAAAAAAAAAATAGTCTAAAGGTATAGTAGCCACTTGTAAGAAAAATAAAAAAAGTATTCTTTTTATTTATAAATAGGTAATCTAAGAAACAAGAAGCTATACCTGTTGTCGTGTTAAAGTTTTTAGTTCTATATATTTTTTATTACAATATTAATATCTATGTATTGATTTAAATATGGGTTTATAAAGCTTTTACACCTACGAACTATGTATGTAGGCATAATGGCGAAGTGCAATTTTCAGTTGTGCAAATAAATCAAACTATCATTATCCTTTTTTAAATAAGTCGTTAGATAAAGTGGTATGTTTACGTAATATAAATTAAGGGTTAATCAGTTTAAATACTAATTAACCACGGCGGTAAACACGAGGCCTTAACTTAAGATGTGTGTCAGACTCACGGGCTTAAATCGGTTAAAGAAACAAAAAGTTAAGTTCATCGTCGGGTCGGAAGAAAAGAAAATGTAGTTCCCTTAGAGAGCGCGGTTGAAACAAAAGCAAGGCAAACGATTTAACAAACTGCCATATTTTAACAACGTGTAATTAAAGGTTTGGGCCCGCTCGAATATGCATAAATCATGCGTCTGCGGCGAACTGCCGACCGAAATAGAGAAAAAATTAAAAACATTAAGCGCCTGGGAGTTGGAAACGGAAAATAATAACTATTTCGTATACTTTTGGAATCACCGCTAGATGATATCTCTTTATCTATAATTAGACGCGTGGTAAATATAAAGTACCTCGCGATAGGCATGATTTGACTTTACTAATAACTAAATGTTATTACAGAACTGAGCTGAATTATTTAATGGAATATAAATTAAAAATCATAGGTACCTACATGAAATTTATATACTTTTTGTATACGACAAGTACCTATAGAATATATCGGTAAGTACAGACAAACATACATGACAAATAAATAACGATTCTGTTTGTTGGATAAATCAAAATGGAAGTGTTTGTACATAGAAGTTTTACTAAGTTGTCAATAATATAATCGAAACATTGAAATCGTATCATCCCCTCCCTTTCCCTTAGGCGGGCAATGTAAACATGACCTTTGTGCTGAGCGGTGCGGTCTTGAGTTTCCCATCTCACGTACGTTGTAAGCTCATAACTCACGAGCGGGGTGGGGGGAGTGGCGGAGGCTGCGCCGGCGCGGGGACGGGGTGCGCGCGCGCCGTCTCGGGGGGACCGGGGAGAGGTGACAACCGCTCGTTACGTCTATCCCAAGCCAGTTATTAAAAACGTCTCGGCGCGAGCGGTGTTCCGCCCTGTAATTATCCAGTTGAAGGCTCTCGTCGCGCTCTCGTGTCACCACCGTCGCCGGAAATGCAATACATGGATCCGCCCGCGCAACAGGTCCGCACGCCCGCCCACGCCCTACACTACTTAATTGCAGCTTTCATAGTGCATTTAACGTAAAATAATTATAGAATCATATAATTTAAACTTTCTTGTGAAATCATAGTGAATTAATTAATTGTCTTGAATTCTTATTCTAGAGTCCTTTCGTGTTTAGTATTAGTAATTTTATCAGTTTTTAAATCTCAACAAAAAGTAATTTAAAGTGTTGTAAATATTACAGAAACGTTAATAGATTATTATGTTTATAGGTAATGAATATGATGGGTGGCTACGGATGCGGCTATGGACGTGGAGATGCGCTGTCACCCGCGTCAGACCTCTCGTCCTGCAGTAGCGCCTCATCAGGAGTATGGTGCGGGGCAACATGGCGCGAGTTACCATCCTATCCGCCCCAATATCCGGCATACTGGCCTCCGAGTACCGCCACCACGGAAGACGCCCGTGAACTTCAGCGCCGTTGTGCAAAGTGTCGCTGCCCTAACTGCCTAACCGAGGCCGCAGGTTTCGGGCCCAATTATGGAAAGGATGGTGCTAAACGAGAGCATATCTGCCACATCCCAGGTTGTGGTAAAGTGTATGGTAAAACTTCGCATTTGAAAGCTCACCTACGTTGGCACACGGGCGAGCGACCGTTTGTGTGCAACTGGTTATTTTGCGGCAAACGATTCACGCGATCCGACGAGTTGCAACGACACCTTAGAACCCACACGGGGGAAAAACGTTTTGCCTGTCAACTTTGCACTAAACGCTTTATGCGTTCCGATCATCTAGCAAAACACGTGAAAACCCACACAAACGTTTCAAGGAAAAGTAAGAAATCGAAAGAGGAAGATAAAGTGGAACCAGTAAAACCCGTGGAGAAATCAGAGACTCAAGCTAATTCAGTTTCAAACAGTGTTACGACGTCAACAATTTCGATTGGAAGTTCTAATTTAGGGACTATCGTAGCGCCAAACGTTGCCACTAAGCAAATGCCAGTAAATTATGGTTCAGTTAGTCCACAAGTAGTATCTAACACTCCCAATGCGTACAACAGTGCTGCGATGTTCGGAAGTGGCATGATGTACGGTGGCTGGGGATCTGACGTGCGTCAGGATGGTTATTACTCGCGAACACAAGTAAGGGATCATCGGTTCTATCAGCAGTATGCGACACCAATAAGTACGTATCAGTGCGGTACTAAAGATAACTATGCAGTATTTCAAGGACATTACAATTTACAACCACCAGTCGCAATCGGTCAATGAACCCTTCTAACTGTTACGTATTTAACATGTTTTCGTTACAGAAATATCGAGACTTAAAAAGCGTTATTGTTTCATCTCAGTGATTGTTGTATAATTATATTAGTT
Source organism: Agara michaeli (assembly GCA_018245675.1). Lineage (NCBI taxonomy): Eukaryota > Metazoa > Arthropoda > Insecta > Lepidoptera > Hesperiidae > Agara > Agara michaeli. The sequence goes on along the minus strand of DWDX01002110.1, from coordinate 12,080 downwards.
GATTATAAGCTTCGAAAGTGCCTGTAGCATATCGCTTAAGTTACCATATTTAGTGTTAATGACAAAATGTTTTTCTCTGATCAGATGTAGTTAGGCTGATTTAAACGTTTAATTAATAAAGAAGAATGTAATTGAACTGTTTCTTTTATTTATATTTTCAAGTCGGCGTCATTTTCAAACACTAATTGACAGTATTTTTCAAGTGAAACGTCTTTGCTGATGCCTTAATTATTTTAACATTTTATGAACTTTTCTTTTATGTATGAATAATAACTATATTATTTTACTTTTTAAATATGTCCTTATTAAATTACAACTGCACTCACTTCTAAAAATGCACACAATTAAAGTAATTACCAAAGTCTGTAAAGTGTCTATTTCTCTAGTTATCTATGTGATATTCATACTTTGTATGTTTCTGTTAATTCATAATTAATTGTACTTTATTGAAATAACTTTGAATCGAAATAAAATTATGCTTTTATAATATATATTTATATAGAGAAGTGCACTAATAACAGAAGTATTAGGATACGTCACCTTCCCATTTTTACTCTAGCCTACGAATTTGCTACACAGCGCTACGGTTTTCGTAGCACACTCATTAGCCTAAGCAATTGTTAGCGCAATATACATTCATGCTCAATACAATGCGTAACGTACATAAAATACGTAGCATCATGACTACTTTTTAATTGAAATATTTTCAAAGTATAGCATTTTATTCAATTGAATGTATTGATATGTAAAAATTATCTACAACGTAATTCAAAATCTTCTAGAACGTAATTTGTTTTTGTAGATATTATTCATGTTATTTATTTGTAAGTTTATTAATATTATTAGTACTATAAAATTTATTTGAATTTTTGTAGCGATATGTGACGTTAGATTAAGATTTTACATAGTTTGAAATTTACGTCTGGTACCAAAATAGTTTGCTTGATATGTTCAGAAAAGCGTTTTCAATTATTGACAATCTTATGCATAAACATTTTCATTTATCTACGTTAACTATATTTGTTTTTGCTGCAGTACCGCTTCTCGTCAACAGATGGCGTTAGCTACTTTATCGAATTAGCTAGGATCGGAGTACGCGGTGGCGTGGTCGCGACGGTGCGCGGCCGAGACGTAATTGCACGAGGCTATTATCTGGGCGGCGCTCGCCGCGCATGGCGGCCGGTGCGAGCGGGATGCACTCGATAATACGTAAAACAAAACGAGGGAGTAATAATGGTAAAAAACGAGCAACACGCAAATTATAGTGAGAAATGAGGCAGCCGGTAGCGGTGGGGGCTTCGTCGTGCGGTGGGGGCCAGCGCGCGGCAGTCGCGGTCGCTCGGCGCACGCAGACCGCCCGCGCCGCCTGCGCCGCGCCTCGCGAGTGCTGTGAGTGTGTGACATGCGCCTCCACCGCCAGAGCCATGAGCGGCAAGGGCTCTTCCTCACCGGACCTGCTCATGAATGTGAGTTCAGCCGCAAGATCTCAAACTGCTCCTAGCTACTGTCATAACATGATAACCTCTGCCTTCCTAAAACAAACAATCAACACGTGTCATTTTTGAAGTAAAACCTAATAAACTTTGTACATGTTAAAATTATTTTATCATATGCTACACTATATACCTACATAACATGATGTATTTCCCTTTATATCCGTACACTGAACAAGAAAGATAAAGGTTAATTGAAACAACAGATTCATTTTACTAATTTAATATAATTCTGTATAAGACATTCACACATTGAAATACTATGTACAGTCTGAATTATATTCCAAGGCTTTGTTGCGTCTAAAACCTTCTTCATACTTTAAATGTAATGTTAAACTATACCTGTTTCTGTAAGAATTAAATATTGAACTATGTTTCTATTGACTATCCCTAACATATCTTGAAATAACTTCTTATGTATAAGTAGTTCAAATATTCAATGATTATTTATCAATCAGATGCTCGTTTCTTTATAAAAAATACATCAATAAAACCTTTTAGTAACAAAAACAAAACATTATAAGTTTAGTAGGCAATTCCACGGTTCATTTCGTTGAATGGTAGATAGAACAAATCGCGGTCGAAATAGGATAGTTTATAAAACGGTCTATTAGGCGGGAGTACCCGGGGGTACTGTCAATTTAGCACGCACAATAAGCGCTATTCGGATGGAGGCTGAGTCCCTGGAGCCCAAGACTTCATTACTATTCATAGCGGCCACTAGTAAGGGTCGAGTGGACCCTTCACAGTCGTGCGAGGTCACCTTACATATGAAAACTACTTTCTGAAATTTCTCTCCGTTTCCTGTTAGCGTACTATGGTAATACTTTCATGAGCTTAGTCCCTTATTAACAAATAATTTTCCCTTTAAATATTAATAGAGTAACTACTCAACCCTGTCGAATGTCGAATATGTTAAAAGTAATTATAAATATAAAATTTTGATTTTGAAATAATCATTTAGTTATTAGTTAAATGCAAAGTGAACTATACTTGTAAAAATATTATAGTTTATTATGGATGACGAATACCTATCTATGGGCGAGATACTGTCTATTACAATATATACTAATATTAATATACTAATCATAATAGTAAAATAACATCTGCAGTAACGTTCTTAGAGTTAATATTCAAAAATGTTTTGTATTGGCGTTTGTACCTTAACAGTTCGAAAAGATTATAATAAATTTAGATACAACTAGCGAAAAGGCCCGTTTATACAGCTATCTTTGGGTGAATGTTATTGTTATTATCTATAAGTGTCTATTAAAGTTAGTTCCGAATATTACTAACAGGTCGTAAAAACTACCGAAATGCTAATTCAATTAAGTGTAGTCAAATAAATATGGGTACGGTCGGCACTTTCGAGCGGCGTAACCAATCCTTAATGACACATAGAGCCTTCATCCATTTTCTACTCAATTTCCTTTTCATATTAGTTTAATCTAGAGGCAGGACTACTGGCGCCAAAAATTATGCCGCGACGAGCGTGTCCGGCGCGGTTAATCTATTTAGTGTTATATTCCTATATTGTAGGGTGCTCGGCTCCTTTGTGCGGTGAAAAAGGAAGAAATTTATGCGTTTCGGCGGCGTGTGTGAGTTTTTTGTGGGAATGTAATTAATAATTCGGCGGCAAAACTAACAGTGTTTTCGTTGTTGCGTCGACCGGGTGATTGATGCATATGGGTGGAACAATTAGTTCGCCTTAGAACAAAGCCTAGCCTTAGACAATATAATTTAGTTTTTGTTTATACATAACTATGTTCAAAGTAGTGTTGGCTAATATGATACTGTATATATATCTATACATCTATATACGATATACACACAGTACCTACATATACACACAGTAATGCCATTACTTTATAATGTTTAAATTTATCTATTATTGAATAAATAACGTTTATTGAGTAAAAATCTTTACACTTATTGAAGTATGGTATTTTCATACCCTTTTACCCCGATGTCGTCTTCACTTGTTCAGTTCAATTGGAAGTGGCCCCGTGTAGGCACACAGGCTGTACGGTGCAGCGGTGTGCCCGCGCAATCTTACAAGTCATGCGACGACTACCCGCGCCTCTCAAGTGTAATGGAACATGCACGAATATATTTGTTTAGTAATGGCCCGCTACCAGCGTGACTCGCGTTGAACAGACTATGCTGGCCTCCAGCCACTTTCGTTGTTTGCATGAAATCGTAGTTCACAGTGGGGGTGCTACTCTATTTTTTCTCTGTCTAACGATAAACGACCTCAGTGCTGTCGTGAACTTTATGATACTGTAAATGTAAAGGGATACGGGGGCTAATTGATTTTAATTGTGATCTACGGAACAATAATTGAACCAAACGGAAATAAAAAACATGTTTCTGAAATTATAGGTACGTTCCTATAAAATGTTTGTTATAAGGTCTATATTGAAATAACTTAGATCTACCGTTACAGCTCTACTTTACGTACACATACACAGTTTTAGTTGGAGAGTTTGCAATTGTTTTATGTAGTCATTGTTGCGGTTGCGTTCAACATATTTAAATATAGAACATAGAATAAGTTTGTGTAGTTATTCGTTATTAACGGTGGCGATAGGTGTCCTGTTTGCAGCGTCATTTATATAGCAGGATACGGGCAATTCCGAGCGAGTCTACTCACTTCGATGGACGGAATACCGTTGTTTGTACCGAGTGCCAGTCGGTCGGCAGCTCGGCTACATTTTAATTGACCACGCGATGTTGTGCCACGTCTTGTCCGACTTTTTCTGTTCTCCTCAAATTGCTCTAAAGTGCTTAATGAGCGATGCGTGCAATCGCCGTTTCCCCGTACGTGAAGCTGCTCTTATTTTACATAAATAGTTCAGCCCGACGAACTAATGCCGATTCTCGGTACTGTAATTGCGCTTGTGACAGGCTTCCGTCGCCTTCCCAGCGGCCGACGGTTGAACACGCCAAACGTCGGCGTCGCCGCCCAAATTGTAGTTATTTTGCATTAATAGCGTACATAATGAGCGGTGCGTGCGCTTTCCGCTCCGGGCTTCATTGACATTTACACTAAATAGTACATTCAGTTTATAGCCATCAATTTGTTCATGGCGAACTCTATTACAAAAACCATACGCAGCCAGCTGCCTGTCCGCCGATATTGAAGAGCCTGACGCACTTGTCAAACTATAGTTAACTGTTATTGGATATATATTATAGGTATTGCTTGTACAGATGGAACTACCTTCGATTGGCAGTGTCTTCATCTCTTTAGATAACATACCACTTAAACAGCTAGATTGTATTGCAATTAAATAAATCAGACGTAACATCACGACCCTAATCCCCTAAGGGGTAGGCAGAGGACTGTAGTACACCCCCACATTTCACCAGTTACCTTTAAGTCCCACAATGGAATAGGTAGTGAGCCTATTGCCATGCACCGGTCACACATCCAGACTCTGAGTCACTACTAGAAATTCTAAATTAGAAAAATCCAGCAGTACCCAACCCGGGATCAAATAAATCAAATAAATTAGCATTTTGAAAATCTTAAAAACAGCTTATCCTAGAATTACCATAGCATAAAGAAATACACAGTACATGAGTATCTAACTCTGAAAGTACGTTTCTAAGTAACGTATAAAGAAAGTCTTTTTTCTGAGTAATATTTAGAGAAATTATTTTGATAGTTGAAAAGGTCAAGAAAACATTTGTTATAACGGCCTGTGACGGGTTGTGTGTGTGTCCAATTAGTCACAGCAATAATTTGCATCTAATTAGTGTCCAGATGTTATTTAATAAACTTCCTTTTTTAATTAGTTCTTTCGTCTCTACACATAGAGTAAAGGTCTTATCGACGACGTTAAGCGAAGCTACCGAAGCGAAGAAGGGATTGTGTTCCTACTTACCTATTGTCTATACGAGCTCTAGATATTGTATTTTATTTCTAAAATAAAAAAGCATTCATTTTAACTCTGTTTGCTTATATAGAGCGTAAATTTATTTCAGTCTATTATTTTAGAAGTCATTGTTTAAGGGTCTTAAAGAGAAAGAACATCCTTAAAGATATTAAAAAATAACCGCAACTCTGAAAGAATACTTGATGTTAAATTTATAAAACTGTAGGACTCAAACCAGAATATGTTTGCTAGCGATATCAACGCTGGGCGTAGAACTTGCGTCTTATATCTTTTGCAAGTGCCGTGGCTGGTAGTTAAGATATTAAATTAATTATGTGAAGTAAAAAAATGCATTGTTGAGGTGATAATTGATCATCTTTTATTAAAAGTAAGGTGTCATTACATTCCTCTTCGTGCGTACAATTGTACATGTAGATGTTCTCGTACTATACAAGTAAAGAATCTAAACAGAAAGCTTATATTGAATGATTATTTCTGACTGTCTGACTGTCTTGACTGTTACTGTAACCATCCATCGTAACTATATGCAGGTAAAGTTTAGAGGTTGATAAATATATAAAAAATAACGTCAAAACTATGTAGCGTTTGCTTTAGGAAATTTTATTGTTATAAAACCAACAAGCACAAAGTAAAAAACATAAGTTTTACGAGTACGTTTTTCCACTCATCTACCTAGAAGTAACATGTAGGTATACATCTACATTACTATAATTACTAATGCTATCATAGATACAGAACTCTCCCGTATGGAAGTACGAACCAGTCAAAACCATAATTACGCTAACGGCCGCTGTTCGCATTCCAATTAATTCGCTCATTAAATCCGAGATGGTAATAACAGATACAAAGATTGACTAATATTTCAGACCAACCATCTCCTATCTATATCGCTTCAATAAATATAGCTTCAATTACTTTTATTGCGTTAATAATATACATACATATTATAATGCATATTTATAGTATTTCAATACGTGGAAACAGATCAGTTATTGTAGACCAAGGTCTCTGGAAAGTGCGTAAATGCAAATAATTTTTTAATAAAGATTACTTATTACGAATGTTTGCCAGGAACTTTATGTCCGACTAAAAACAATTTTACCTTTACTTGTTAAAAATACATATTTAATGACAGCGCTCGAAAGCTGGATATCCTTGTGAGAATTATTTAACTTTGAATATAGTTTTGAAAATAGACTAGTACAGAATGGTATAAGATATGCTACTTTTTTTAAATGGTGTTCTTTTGAGTACAGCTATACATAGATGAGCCGCGAATCCCGAGGATGTCAGTATTCAGCAATTATAGTGTGAAATATTAATTCTTATTTCATTTTAGATTCGTCATAATATTTTACAAACTTATTACCTACTTAAAAATGTATATGGTTTAGCCGAAATGACATAAACAAGTTCGGGATCCACTTGCATATGTTACGATCGTGGACCTGTTACCTGTTGCGTAGCATAATTACGATACCCTGCCCGTTGCTTGCGACACAGCGGACCAGTTTCTTTAACATCGCCAATGGAGTCCGTCAAGTATTTGCTGGAAATGCTCATGATTTTATTAGGCACGCCTATTCTAGGCAACTGATGAACTGTAGATGTTAGAAATTCAATGGCCAATACTGTTCGGAGTTTTCTACGGTAAATACAATTAAATTGTACAAAGACTACCTTAATCAAGTAAAAAATATTTATCTATACTATTTTTTTAAGTATCTAACACACATCTGCTTGCCACTGTCTGTTGCGATAACTTGGAAAGTTGTGTTGACTTACTATCTCATCACCATTCTACGATTTCATAAAGAATAATTAGTTGTTAAATGTATTACTGCACATGACTTATGACCATGACCATGAGTAAGTCAGTCACATGAGTTCAGCGATAAGTGTGAAGCCGACATTTTGTGAGTCTGGTATCGACGTGCCAACGTAATGTTGATTAAGTCACGTTATAATCAAATTATGCCAACGACGTGAAAACATAATTTACCAATAATTTCTCTTTGCGTAAGTTATGTATAAGTGAAAACGCGAAAGCCATCCACATTATCTTCGGGATCGATAACTGTACAAATGTGTATAAAGTCTTTTATGTCGAGTTTTTTCGCTCGAAGGCAGATAAATTTATGTAACGACGTACCCTTTGGAGTGTATCATTTCCGGAACAAGTAGCTTTGTCGTCGAGCATATTTTATTTTCCCGGATTAATGGAGCCATTTCCATAAAAACGCCGTTTACATTTTGCGTCCGTCAACGCTGGCTTGCTGCACGTGTCCATGTGGACATAAAATATTCTCCGTGTACAAAGGGAACCCATAAATACATCGATTTCGTTTTCATTTATCCACTTAAATAACTTTACATGTAAATATTCTCACTGTGACAATGTAAATAATATTCTGTAATTTTTCATAAGAAGTCACTTTGTGTTTATTTTTTTATTTTAATAATTCAGGTTTACTAACGACTATCAATTGATTCAGTCTCGAATTGTTCCAACAAAAAGCTGCAAGTAAAATGTGAATTGGTGTATTTCTTTATTTATACAAGTAATCTATTATGTATTCTATTATCACTGATATTTCACGAAATACCCTAACCGACCCCAACTCACCCTGACTGTTGTTTACGTAAACATGGATTTTCTCACTGGAGTCAAATACATCGGATATTTCTGCGTCATTGAACATTAAATATCGTTTCCGGATGATTTTTTCTTAACGGATTTTTTGTAACAAATAATCATCAGTTGTATAGTAGATACATACATTTATTAGTCTGTCGCTAAAACATAGTTCGAGCGAATACCTTTTTCGATGTACCTACATGACATATGAATACTGAATGTCCATACTACCTAACTGTAGTTACAAGACAATCAAATGTTTTATTAAACGTTATAATTCAACCAATGATTATCAACTATCAATCGAGTCACGATTTATTCAAATTTGGTACATAATCTTGACATAGTTCACCGGTTCGTAGTAGGTATCCAAAGTAAAATATTCTTAGCATGATAATGGTTAATTCTTGACATATTTTATATAATGCGAGCCCGAGGCGAGTCGACCGACACTATGTCTAATAAATTTATGGACGTTCATTTTCATGTTGATCGGCGTTCGAAATTATAATCGTCGCGCTCGGGGCGCGGCGCGTGAGGCGACTTCCCGCGGACGGACGCGGCCGCGAACGTGCTCACCTACACGGACCGACGGAAAAAATATATTAAAACTGTTCAAGTAAATGGATACCACACCAGTATAAATCATAAAAAAAACCTTTGCAAATCGTGATTTTCTGCAAAAAGTAATTGCTTAATTTCTTAAAAAAAGCCTATGCTAAAAATATTGAAAAATGACATATGTATATCCGAAACATTCCTTTAGAGAACACATAACTCGGCCATTTATTATTGTTGAAATAGAAAATAAGCGGCACATTATGTCTAGGACCCGTTGAAGGCGATGTAATATTACAAGATTTTACATATTAATCATAATTTACACATTGAGTAGGTACCTACTCATTTTTATACAATCGGAGAATACAATAACTGCTTTAGAAAGATAAAACAGTATACAGTATAAATGGACTCTTTCTAGACATCTTAGTCTCCAAAATTTTGCTTGGAATTTTGTATGAATTGACCGATTGAGATTAATACCATCAGTTCCAGAACAATTTGCCAATATGAACGTCGGATACTAAACAGAGATATCGCACCCACGCGGCCACGAGAGCAAAGTCATAAAATGTAAATTTATTGAGCGATGTTTTACATAAATTCAAATTGACGGCCTTACATTACATCACGTAATTATGCCCCGCACAATTATTATAATTTTCCTATAATCGCGGTCATAAGGACGTGCGAAAAAACAATTTTATAACGTAATTCACATTGATTTATAACCGTTTTCACCGCCGGAGTTACCAATACTCTGATGTTTCTGTAATTATTACCTATAAGCATCTGTTTTGAATTTTTTTGTGTTTACGACATATAGGTACCACAAACATAATATGTATACACGTACTTGACTTTGAAGTTGCTCAGGAGTTGTCTACATTAAATAGAACAATTAAAAAGATATTTACAAATTTTAATTTCATTTAATGATTTTTGAGTAGAGAGTCGTGGAAAGATCATTAAGTGTAGGAACGTAATTATAACTTATGTTAACATCTGCGTCTACGCAGTCACGGCATCCTTAAGCCTTTCCACGCAATCAGCGATTCATCTAACAATTCTGACCAAAAAGATTTTAATTATACCCCCTTATACTAAAATGTTACTTTAGATCGTGATAATTACAACCTCCATTTCTGATTTATTATGAATCCACGTGACCCGATGATTTATTAAGTGAAATCTAAGAAAAGATCTAAAAATATGAAAGGAGACCTTCGGATCAATTACATCCAATTACTTCGCTTTTAAGAAAAACGAAACCTTCGATTATACATCAATACCTAATATTGTAAAGTCGTATATGCTTTGTAATTCGTTATTTTATTAATAGCTACAGTTTTAATTACAGACATTCATATCGCAATTGGAATCCTGAGAGTCCTGCCTTCTCGCGCACCGCGTGAATATGAACACCTTTCTTGTACATAACTACTGGTAATTAAATCTTCGTCTAGTGTAATTATGTCCTTTGCCCCATTTGTTCGGTGGGAATTATTCCATGTGATTACAGGCCACACGCTACGCAGGTATTCGAAATTAAACCAGCGAGTAATATGTGAAGGAAGAAATTATTCAACTAATAGGAATGTGGAACATTTTATTGATAGGTAGTTTTGAATTCCTAATTGAATAGCGCCTTAAATAAGCTTTACCGCGACACGGACGGAACTTAATAGTTTTACGAGTATGTTATGATAGGCGACTGTAATTATTCGAGTAATAGCAGTCGCTTGACGGGAATTACGACTATCGTACCAAGTATTTATTTTGAATACTAGTTTCAACGTCTAGTTTTAAAGGAAAATAAAATAATAAACTCTCTTCTATACGATAGTGTTAGATTAGTAACTTGGTTCGTAGTAATTTAGGAACCTATTCAATCGATTTTTCTGTTACATGCGCTCTTGCTCTAGACATGACCGCTCGCTTGTTACTTTTATTACATCGCACTTCCACAACTTTTATATCATTCAGCTAATTTAAAAGTGTCTTATCAAATTTCTGAGATAAAGATCATTTTACCTTATTAGAACTATATAATATTTTTGAATATGGAATGTGAATGACTTGAAAATATCAGTGTCTGAGGTCGTTAGGGTCTGTAGACCTATGAAATGTATCGTATGTTAATGTGTCATAGTGCTTATTATTTATTTATTTATTTTTTATTGTAAGCTAGAGGATTACAAAGGGCGAAGTTAACAGTTTAAATGTTGTCCTTTATATTACGAAAAACAATTTTTCTTAACTTCGATATTAACGAACAATAAAATATCGTTGTAACTTTTAAATAACTTACACGTAACTATAACTCTAAATTAGTAAATCGAATAAAGTAAAAATAGAGTCATACTATTAGTATCATACCACAAAAAATATCAAAATGGATCACATGTAACAAAACACATTTGCCGAACAAACAACTTTATTGTTTTGTGGCAGCCCTCATCCATCGGGCGCAAATCAGCCATATGCTGTGACCGGAGTAATAGCAGCGGGAAATGACCGACGCCATTCATCATGCCGCCACAAAATTGGTCCACATTTTCATATTCACTACTCCATGGGTAAAATATGTCAAGTCCCGACAGTTGCGATATGGGTTCCGTTTTAATGGTCCAATTTTCTAATACTGATTGCAACCTTGTAACAGTACAGAGAAAATAGTAAGATAGTAAGTTAACTTTGAAACATTCCAATGTTGCTGCGTCTTGAAATCATCAGCATACTGTGATGTTATCGTAGGTTACGTAAAGTGACTAAGTTACCTACTTGGAGGAGTACTATCACATCACGATAGCAAGACATTTTCTAAAGTAGGTATACATAATACAAATAGTGGATAATACAGTCGAAACGGCCTCCAAATTCACAAATTTGAAGTATTTGCAAGCCATCATTAACGGAATAAATTACCATGACAGGGGAGTTGATGAATTTACATGGTTTTTGGTACGTCACGGATCACTAAAAATGAAACGACCTTACACTCTTCGCGATAAAGCCGTTAACCGAGCGATCGTTTTGCCCTTTTTAAATAACATAATATGTAAAATGCAATATTTTAACATTTCACATTTTTAAGGGGAGGTTGCGGTCGTGATAATGAGGAGCGTGTAATGTTTATCTTCCGGCTGCATTAGGTAATGAACCGTAATTGGTTTATTAAGGCTCTTCCTAAAGCCTTCTTAAGTGTGAAACAAATTTGACGCCTCTGTGTCTAGTTCCGGTTCCAATTTTAGGGTAGTTACTTTTTTACATATTTTTTTAAATAGGAATATTGCTATGAAATATATGTGGCATTTTTAATCGGTCTTTGAATACCACAAGATTTTAATAGAAATCTAGAAGAACCAAACGCACAAAACTATGTAAATTCATAACTACAACAACAACATACCGTCACGCCTTTCCCCTAACGGGGTAGGCAGAAAGCGCCGAGTGCCAAATATCTCTGTCCTTGCAAACCTGACG
>DWDX01002109.1:0-16072 GCA_018245675.1 Agara michaeli | reverse complement strand
CAAGCGAAAATAGTTGCGTAATCGTGGTTGAACACTTACGATAAACGGAAGTCTTCCCGATGAGAGAGGCAACCGGCATTTTTTTTTAGAACCAATACACGAGAATACTTATGCCGATTTTCATTTTAACGTTCCCATAACACCTAACGGTAGGACGACAAGAAAAGCATTCTCGTTGCGGTCAACGCATACTAAACAAACTGATAAGAAATAAAACTGCTAACTACAAATATCAAAGGGAATTTTTTTTCACTCACGAACTGCATCGAAAAATCCAATTTAGGCCCTTCATTAAAAAAATAAATCACTCTTCATCATTATTCTCAGCCGCCCAATTTCCCAAACGATATTTAATTTTTTAAGCGCACACAGAACTTTGTAAAGTCAGAGGTGCGTGTCAGAATTTCAACCCAGCCCCGCGGAGCGGGAGAGTGAACATCAAACCAGTAGGCTGTCACTGCGCCACGCGTTATACGCTTACAACCCTTTATACGTCCCAAAGCTGGGCAAGTGTTTATCCTACAACTCCGCGCTTCTACAGTCCCAGAAGCAGAAGCTAATGCAAGAACGGTACCTACGCTACGTTTGAGACCTAACATTACGTGCGTCCAGTGTTAGCGGGACTTTGTTACCATTTGTATTTCGCTAGGGAAGAGTACAAAAATCGTTTTTTTAAATCACCGAAAACGTAATAACTTAGGAAAATCTTTCCTTAACTATAACCAACCATTTGCACCCAGGATGTGTAAAAGTTTTGATCACCTCAATCCAACCGCAGCTGTAGTATTCTTCTTACCGCCACGCAAAGTCAGGTGAAACTAATTCGGCACGAATGAAATGTTACCTTAGGCCATCTTTACGTGTTACCTACCATGCTGGTTTGCAGAAAAATAAGCTCAAGTCTGTGTTACATCAACATTACTACTACATCATCGTCTCACGCGTAGACAGTAACGGCGCGCGCGTGAAGAAATCGGGCCTCGAGTACCTCCTTACTTACCCGGGAAGTTTTCGCGGCGATGAATCTCGACGCGGCGGTGATGATGCTTACCATAGAGGCACCACTTTGAGATCGCATATCTTCGCCAAATTACGCAATTGAACTCTCGATGACCCTACAAACCAATTCGGCGGTGATTCGGAAACAACGAAAACACTAACTACAAGTCAGCTGTAGTGGAAAGCTCACCTTGAAGTATCAAGCCCTTTTTTTAAATAAATCAGCCCAGCACACAGGCAAACGAGCCACCCGATGGTATGTGAATCCGCGGAGTCGCCAGTGCGTTGCGCCCGTGTGTGCGAGCCCTTAAATGACCGTGAAACTTTGCGTACGGATGATATATGAAGACACCACGATGGACAATGTTATTTCAGTCGCGTTCGGATAGTCGCACATGCAGTCGCTACGGAACTAGTTAGACGCGAGCTGCCTCATCGCGTGCGGCTATATGCGCAAGGGAAATTAGCACATAAAGCGCTGTGAAAGAAATGTCAAAATCGCGTACACATATCCTTACCTTCTCCTGATAAAATTAGTCGCTGTTCTGTTCTCGCCTTGTTAGAGATGGTACGATATAAAAAATATTTTCTTTTTATTTTTTTCTTCCCCGTCGTCTTAAATGTAATGTTAATTTTAGTTTAATCAATAATAATGATTATAATTATAAATAATTATATTTCTTAAATGTGTACGCCGTAAAAGGCAGAGATCTAATAACGCTGTAAATCTTTAAATGTATCCATTAAATCTTTTAAATGTCTTTCTCGTCTAAGTGGCCAGGTCGTAAAATGTGTGCAAACTAGAACAACTTTAAAACATGTATATGTTTAGACCTAGATTCCGTGCTTTTAAATATGGAATACTTCATGTCAATACTTAGATATAATAACTAGTATTTTATATTAAAAAAAAATGTATATCCGACTTAGAATTGTATGTCACTAAGACGGTTGCATATAAATGTCATGTTTAAGTTAAAATTCAAATTACTTAACATTATGATACCTATAATTTTATGTTAGTAATTCGTATCTATGTGAATTGAAGCGAATGGTCGGTCATCCTCTCACTAACAGAACGGGAAATCTCGAAAACTACCGAAGAAATTTAAATGAAATTCAGCACGTGGACAGTTTACGGGTAGACGGAGTCAGGTAAGTTAGGATTTTGCAACAGGACCGAAATAAATGGATATAACGACTGTGATATGTTTATGTAGAAGTACAGAGACAAGGATATAGTATCACTGGGAGTTTTTTTCAAGTTTATTTCTAATTTTTAGGCGTACGTAGCTTCCAGGTCGTTTGTATGATATAATTATGAAACTGACTTAAGTAACTTACTTAAAAAAAAAGTAATTTAGAGAGCTGCTAGAAAATAACCGTTTCTCAAAGTGATCAGTAGACGAGAAAAGTATGAGAGCCTGTGACCTAAATCATAAACATTTCACTGTATCGACGCACATTATGTATGTAATGCCCCGTAAAATCATCCACTTCATGGCTGCCTAGAAAAATAATATACAGAAATAACATAGTCAATGAAATAAATAAATGTACATCTTACTTCCGTACAAACCTGAAGAAAGAAGAATGTTTTTATAAAAATAGAATTTGTAGTAGAGTAAATGAGATGGAACATTCCACCAATTGTCATCGATATTTTACAATGCATTATTACCTTGAGTTTATCTTCGGAAAAATCAATTTTTTCCTGTGGATCACAATCCATCAACGAGCTATCGATGTCTTCCAGTGAATCCGGATCTTGGGAAGACTGTTTCATTTGCCCCTCCTTCACTACATACGACCACAGCTAGAGGGAAAACGGTATACGTTAAGTTGACTCGCTCAAAACAATATTTGTAACACATCTATCTTATTTTCTGCATATAGATTCAATATTTGGATTATATACACATTCATTTCTATATATATATATATATATTTATATTAAATCTATAATATAAATTGTCTTCTGCCGATGACCCAATAAAAGTATTTATTCTCGCCCGACAAGAGGCATACGGTGCAATGAAAAGGTAATTAATAATTTATTTATTGCTACATATTACTACGTCCTATCGAGGTTACCTGGTGCGCATCGGCCGGATGCGCGCTGACGACGACCGTGGGGTGTCTGGCGAGCGCGGCCTCCAGTTTGGTGCCGTCGGAGGCCACGTGGCAGGTGACGTGCAGCGGCGTGGCCTCGCCCAGCCCCGCGCCCATCGCGCCCACGCCGCCCGTGCCCGCCCACCACGCGAAGTCCGCCGAGCCGTTGGAGCCGCCGGCGCCGCCGTTGCCGCCGTTGTTCGTGTTGCTCGGCTTTGTTTCTGCAGATATATCAATAATGTTAGCCCTGTTTATAATCATGTTACAAACTCCCTCAAGATTTACAGTATCAAATTTAGATACACAGACACGGATAGATCTATATTTAGGGGTTGTACTGTTTTAACACATATTCGATTTTCATTTTCATTTTGGCACACACGATAGATATCACGTGTGTTCTTTATCAGACTAAAGCCATACTGCAACACGGCTAGTTTCATTAGTATCTTTGTTATTTAAAAGGGTGCTGGGAGTTTATTTTTCACCGGCTTTTTTCTCCCGGTCTACTATAGCCTGAGGGGCACACAAAGCCGAATTAAGATGACTAAACCATGACCTTCATTAAGTGTATGTATGTACCTTATAATGAATAAAACAATTTAAATTTGCAATTTTGACTTCATTCGACACTCACCCATTTCGGGCGGCAGGTTGAGCAGATCCTTGAGGTGGTAGTCGTTGTACTTGCAGTAGGGCGGCGCGGGCGTGTCCGCGGACACGACGCTCGCGTACGTGATGGGCGTGGACGAGCTGCGGCCCAGCTCCGGCACGTCCGCCGCGAACAGCGTGCGCTCCAGCGGCAGCCCGTACAGACCGAACCTATCAGACAACCGGCGTTATTAACATACCCTGGTAACTATTAATTATTTATCATAACTATAGCGCTCATTTCTCCCGATGGCAGTAGCTAATCTGGCAGTAGGTCTATTGAATTCAACGAGAATTAAATTTTCACTCTCTTCAAAATCGACTGCTTCTAATGAACCAATGAGAGGAAACAACCACGTTGATTACACCCGTTAAAATATAATTATAGTCTGCGAGGTGATCTAGCGTTATATGTAGTGATATAATATTATAGCAGTCACCTTGCTCGCAACAGTTGATGGTACGGGTCCGCCCGCTCGCGTAGGCATCTGCAGGCGCGATACAGGAGCGCCAGCAGCGACTTCACAAGTCTGGGAGCAGTGGACCGCGGGGTGCACTGCTGGGCCAACGCCGCCAGCCACTTGAGCGCGCCGGGCGAATCGCAAGCGCCTATGGCCTCCACGCAGTCCACCAGATGCTTTGCGACCGTCTGCTCAAACGTGCACTTCCATGGCGCCGGCGTTTGCTTCACACCCCTGCAAAAGTCGCATTAAATTGTAAGTGATCACACATATAGAAGGAAATCTGTATATGACATACATCGAAGGATTTAAAAATGATTATTAAAGTAATTTTGTAATGTATTTTTAAAGTAATATTTACAAGAATATACTTACTCGATAGCAATAAGCATTATTTTGACGCACTTCTTAGCGATGCTTCTGTTAGCACAAAGAATGCAGTGTTTTAGTAACGCTTCGGTATGTTTCTCTATGACCGCTATGCACTCCAACTGCTGCGCTTCAATGGGATTATCGGGATCCTTGTCATTTTCAGATTTCGCTAGACGCATTCGAGCCAGCCTGATGGATACCACCCAATTTATGAGGTCCAGGGCTAGCTGCCGTTCTTCATTTCCACTCTTAATAGCTATATTGAAAAGCGTATCCAGGAAGCTATTTGACTCTAACATAACTATACGCTGCTGCCACTCCATGGGCACATCTGTGTGCGGACTGGAGCGCACGGTGATAGAAATCTGATGTAACCAATCGCAGCCTATAAAGCCGGATTTCTTAGAGGTACCCTCCCCGGCCTTGGCCGGTCCCTTAGTCATGTCTTTCGCTGGATCGAACAGCGTCTTAATATGTATCAGGAATGTTCTTCCTCTAGCCCTGTACAAGCGAGGGCTGGTCAATATCAGCGAGCCCGACTGCTGGGTCAGATCGAGGCCAGAAGACAGAAGAAGGGGCCCGGCCAATATCTCAGCGTTGTGAGCGCGCAAGTACTCCTCGCTGTTGACGGGATTTTCAAGATTTGACATGTCCGCGTCGATTATCGAAAAGTGCACCGGCGATTCCGATCGGTAGCTGAACGAGGCGTCCTTTTTGTAACCTATACCGTGTAAATTCTGTTTCAGCAATGTCACCTGTATTATGGGCAAGTTGACAGAGTTGGCCGTGTGCAATGTGAAACCGAATTCCACATGAGCCAGCGACACGCTGTACGGTAACGTCAGTTCTAGCACGTGCTCGTCCCAGGTCGACGAAGTGTTCTGCAGTCTCCACGATCTGTTATTCTGATGGTCGGCTCTGGATCGCTGAGCCGGCGATAGCTCGCACCAAAAGCCCGGCACCACAGCGCTATACGGTACCGTGGTGTTCATGCCGTAAAAGCCCGTTAAAGACATCAGCGTCTCCAAGTCGTTAAGGTCCAATTGTGGCTTATTTGCAATGATCACTGGCTGAACTGTCGGACCGCAAACTTCGTCCCTGGGCGCACTTTGCAGCATGTCAAAATCGATGTTCGCGAATTCATCCTCGTTCGCGTCGGCAGCGGAATCTTTTTCGCCGTTATTGAGCGCGTAGAAATAGATCATACCGAGCTTGGTAGACACGCTGAGACGTTCAACTGAAGTGCAGTATATAACCGAGGTGAACTGACCTTTCGGCACCTGCTTCTCAGAGAGAACCCTGAAATCTGGCAACGAATACAATCTCAGGTGGCCGTCGAGACCCACTGATGCAAAAGAGCGTTGGTCATTTTTGTCAGCGGGCAATAAACACAAGTCAACAGGACTCTCATTGTAAGGAAGCTCTTTAAATGACTCTGCAGTATCATGCAGGGCGTACACGGCTGCATGACCGATAATTTTAAACAGCACGAAATATGCTTTAGCTTCATGTTTCTCGTTCTTATCTTGGCTGTCTGAAGCCTCAGCGATATCCATTTCGGTATCCTCGTCTCCGTACGTTCCCGCCTCATTTTTAACCTTTTCTGGATCAATCGATGATATAACGATCAGTAAGTGTTCCTTGTCCTCCGTTGGCAACAAATGTGTAATTTTACTTTCTTCACTCAGTTTCAGGCTGTCCGGAAGACTTATACATTGAACGGCGGTGCCGATGTGAGGCAGTGGCCCGTCATCTTGCTGCTGATCGCTGTCAGAGTAGCCGTCTGCGTTGGCATTATTCACGACTTGACTTAATACCTTGCTACCACCGAAAGTCGCCACTTTGATCTTCTCAGTGCCATCCCCACCTTCATACCACTTCAGGTCGGATATTTCTAACGGACCTTGTCCTGTCATGTTGAGGTACTGTGTGATAGCATCACCGTGCACGGCGTCCGTCTGATCTACGACTTTGGTGCCGACGGATTCCAAGTTTCCACTTTTCCAACTCTTGAGCTGAGTTATTTTCCCAACGAAATCCAGCATACTGCCCGACTCGGGTAGCTCTGGGAGTAACGCGGTCGGCGGTGGAGGTGGCAGCACCTTGAAATGTTTCGTGAACATTATCTTTTTGGACTCCCAAATCTTGCAATCATCTTTGCTCGATGAGGCGTTTAAGTTAATAACATTACTAATTTGTTCGTCTATTAAGCTGTTCGTGCATTGCGGTAGCTCCGTGTCTTCATCTGAATACTGGAAATATATCTCATCGTATATATTTGCGTCATCGGCGCGTTGCAGGGGACTCAGCGTGGACACTTTCTTGCTGCCACCGGCTTTCGAGTTTCCACTGCTTTGCGAAGTTTGTACTACAGTTGTCATGGATCCCGCTCGGCTACTGAATATATCGTACGTGAGTAGAAATAGCATTTTGTTTGGATTCGTCTGATTGCTCTTTGCTTCGTTTTGGTCATTCATAGCTTTGACACTCTCTTGAGACTTGTCCGAAGCCGAGTCAAATAAAGCCTTGCTGGCGTCATCTTTGATCGCTTGATCCATAGGTCGGCCATTAGTGCGCGTGATAACAACGGCACAAATGAGAGCTGGCCTCGCTTTAGTGAATATGTTCGGGTATCGATCGGTAAGCTCGGTGGCCTGGGGCTGAGGGTATGCTTCATGTTTCGGTGTCATCCCCAAAAAGGCCATGGCCGTCAATTCGAGACCGTACGAAGCTAAAACGAGAGAATACAGGTTAATATACAATTACTTAGTCACAATTAAATGCAATATCGCTATAAAAACCTAATAGTATATACCTGTATCTTTTTCCAAGCTGCTAGACCACACTTTGTGTACGTCGGTTGACAGTAAACCGCTAAATATGGAATCGTACGGCGATAGGGCAACGAGCCTCGTGAACTTCAAGCCGCAATCGAACTTCCAAATGGAAACCTTGCCTTCCGCGGTCCCGGTAGCTATGAGGTGTCCGGTGTTGCCTCTTGTAATGACTCGCGGGTAGGCAGTCACCTGAGCGCAGGCCGTAGCGTTTGTGACCTGTTCAATAATAAATAAAAACTGTATGTTTATATACTAAAACGATACAAAGGGGATAATAAAATTAACACTTTAGTCAATAAACTATTCCTAATACAAGAAATATTTTATTTATCTGAGAATTATAGTTATAACACATACAAAATCTGCTACATAGTTACATATATCAATGTTTTTAGGCACAGAAAACCAGAAGGAACATATATGTAGTCATTTTTCACTGTGACATTTCATAGTAAACATTACCCAAGTTACATTCACAGAAACAAAAAACTATATGTGCAACAAGGAAACAGTAAAGATAAATCCAATTGAATATTTTCATTGTTGCCAAGATATAGAAGATATAGGATTTGTATAGGGAACGTTTGAATAGGATTTTACAAGTACCATACAGCTTTGAATAAAGGTGAACAAAAGATGTATCTTTGTTAGTAATCTCACTCTAGTAAGATTATTATAAGGACCTCTGCCGCTGAAACACTTGTGATACATTAAAGCAACCGGTAGGGGTTACATGCAGTTGTATTGAAGGTTCGAGTTGCCTTAATGATCGCTAAACATTAATGATGAAGATGGCACTTGATGAAGGAAATTAATGAAATCTCACATACCTAAAATTAGTAACCATATACACTGAGATATAAATATTTCATTATTTAAGATGTGTTAATTTGTTAATTAAGATGTGTTCTCAAATAAGGTAATTCAGTAGACATATGCGAGTGACCTTAATACAATTTGGTATGGGGATAGTTTAAGAACTGAGAATAAGCATGGAATATTTTTTATGCCGATATTCAGACGGGTTCGAAATGCACGCGGGTAACACCGCGGGGCAGAGCTAGTCGACTGTAAGACCATAACCTCGTATAAAAGAGCAACTGACCGATATCGGCACGTTATGAGTGTACTCGCCGCGCACGAACGGGCAGTTGGGCGAGTGGCGCTCGTGCTCCACCCACGGCTCGTCGGACTTCTCCCAGCACACGAGGCACACGGTGCACATGAAGCACATGGCGCGGTCGTCGCCGCTGGGCGACGGCTGGTGGTAGAAGCCGGCCTGCGCCATGCGTGCCGGCAACGCCCACCTGCGACAAACGGTACGTCTAAGACTCGACAATTATATGTTTGTCAAATGCTGCATCACTATTACTACTTGTATGAATTCATGTGTTAAGGTAACAGTTCGAGCCACAGCAAATCTTAAGTTTCTGCAGTAAAACTTAAGTTTCATCAGTGATGTATAGTAAAAATTAATATAAACCTGGTTGTGACTGTGTAATTAAACAGAAAATAAGACACAGGACCGATAGTTAGAAAAACCAATACTTTTCATGCCCCAACAGCAAATGCAGTAACACAAAGCCAAATAATATAAGGTGATGGATCAATATTGTTTGAAAATAAACACCATCATTCAGTACATTCATAAAATACAATGAAATAACATAAATATATTTTACTTCACTTGTGAACCTTAAGTGTCTACCACCTATAAGTAATTTGGACTGAGTAAAAACCTGATGCATTGGTACTGCTAAATCTTACATTACAGCAAAAGATAAAATTAAAGAAAAAGTGTGATTTATCCAATATGAGATGAACATATATACTTACTTATAGTCCATATGCGGCCATCTCTTGAAGGTCTTCTTCCTCTCAGCTTCAGAGTACATGAGCGTACGAGAGTCTTCATCACGGCTGCCGGGATACAAGTCGCTGGCACGCTGGCCCACAGCCGATGCGATGGCCAACGCCGGGATCTGCCTGTTCTGACCCTTCAGCTCCTGCACCACACCGGCGGTGACAAGCCGGAGTGTCGATTGGGGCAGAGTGATTGTCACTGTGCACCACTAGAACAAAAACATAGGACAATAAAATACAGGTAAATGAAATCATGTAACCAACAGTATTTAGCATCATTTGAATAAATATATTCATAAGTATGGGAAGGAAACCAATTTTAAAATAAGCACTAATCATATACAATTTGTCATGGAATAGACAATGCAGTTTAATCCTGCCTTGCAAAGAAATAATTATCAGCTCAATATTTAATGTAATAGTCATGCAAGCTGGTGCTATTTACAATGTCTCTCCAACACAATAGCTGCCCAAGAAAAAACTACTATATACATCAATCGGTATAGTGAGCCTTAGGCTAAAGCGCATTAGTCTTTAACATGTATATGAAAAGTTGTAAATTGAGGTTGGTACTTAAGTATTGTATAGATTCTATCAGTTTGATATCATAAAGAAAAGCTCATAGAGTCCATCTTCAATTGGGCTCACTATCGTTATCAATACCTCTTGTGTTAGATATGCCTATGATCGGTAATAACCGTTTACGGTTGTATAGGCTATAGGTCTAATTGCATAATTGAATATTTAAATAAATACAACATAGTACAAACTTTTTGCGCCTTGACCCCCTTCCGCACCGGCTCCGCATCAATGGCAGTCTTCAACACCTTGATGAAATCACTAAGTCCCTCGATGGAGTGGGCGTCTAAGCTCTGCACACATTGGTACAGCAGTACGGCCTATCAACAAATATATGTTCAGAATTTACAAATAATAACTGTTGCATGCATATCATGATTGAGTATAAGAGAAAAGGTTCAGTTGGAAATGAACACATTCAAGACGGGAAAGCCATTTAGTGATTTTTCCAAGCAGGTGTGAAAGGCATTGATTTTTCACATTGATTTCATAAAAAATATTATATTCTTTCAGATAATATTGTACGTCAATTAAATATAGATAAAATAATGAGCTCCATTAAAATGATTCACTTCAATTAAAAGCTCATTAGATTACATACAATAAAAAACATAATGCAGTTGATTTACAGGAGTATTGAAATATTATAAGTACACAGAATAAGAATCATAGATTGCAACTGAAACTTCAAAGAAAAATTACCAACATGAGAGACTTGTGAATTCTTCTCTTACTACCTTAATGTTTATAATAATATAATATTGATTACGATAAATAAAAGTGGAAAAAGACAAACAATTAATCAGTATAAAAGGATTCCTAATCAACCCATCAAAACTGAAACAGCTACAGTTGAATTGTTGAATAATAGTTACTTAATATTTGTATATAACCTTACTGTATAAATAATTTTTTTTTGTACAAAATAATGTTGTGAAATTGCAATCGATTTTAAGCATCTTTATTAAAGATTGCTGCAGAGTGAATTGTAAAAGTCTAGTAGCTAGCAGACACATACTTCAGACAAGACAAGTTCAATCTTGATCTCTTCGTCAGGTTTCATAGGATGGATAGGGCGCTGTAGCGCCGTATGGAGGAGAAGCACTCCATTGTAGTCAGTCCGAGCACTAACGCCGCTCTTGTCCCAAACAAATACACGATCGGCCCCGGGGACGTACTCCACGCCGATGGTGCCACCCTCATCTATAAACATAAGCTCTCTTACAACATTGTAGCCGATAATCAATGATATCGAGCCCGGTATAATCGGAATTGTTTACCGAAATCTGTCAAAGTGAAACAATGTAGGACACGGAAAAACTGTCTCGCTAAACACTCACTAAGTCAAATTATCGATTGATCGCCCTTAGAATTCTCCTTCAATACACAACAATAAATTCTTTGTCCGAAACATTTATGCGTGTGCAAACTTACCCGCTGATAGGCTGGATGACTGAAGAATCACACCAGAATTCACATCCAAAACGTGTACATCACCCACGTCAGTCTTCACCAAAATTATATTTAAATTACTATGATACGTTAGAGAAGTAACAGGAAAGTTCATGCGTATATAGCCATCTTCTCGTAAATTCAGAGAATCATCGCCCATCGTGGCCGTGAACACATCTGTCTATTCTACGTAAACGCCATTTGTAATTATACTTTTTTATGTCAAATGTTTTACGAGAAGTGGCCAGACGTAAAATGGATGAAGGCTGTATCATGGACCATAGAGCAGGAATATATGTTTTTAACAAATGAACAAAACATTATATATTAGTATAAGAAAGTAATTATTTTCTTATTATAACATTAAAATTATGTTACAGTAGAGCAGTCATTTGGACGAAACAAAAGTTATGAGAATAAGTTTTTTAGGAAATTTATACGACTAAACATTATTTATACCCTTAAATATATTAAACCAAAGACACGTTGTTTTTTTTATTTCTGTAAAATTTATAATTACTGATTGCATTATATACAGACATGTAAATTAAAACAAACATTATTATACGATACACAAAGTAACCCAATGCATTTAATGATTTACAGCCTTAAGTACATTTGAAATAAGTTCTAATAACACTTAAGTATATTAAACTAATTTAAAATAGATAAATATATTTGAGCCGTAATAACAGCACCGGTACATAAGTTATGATTTTTCAGAGAGATATAAATGCCAATAAAGCACTTGACAATGTGAAGGAAAATTACGAGAAACAACGAAGAATCTTCTAACAGTATTTTTGGTCTTAGTTTTTTTTTCTTTTTTTGCGCTCAGAAACATAATCATACGGTAAAAGGTAAACGTAAAGTTATACACCTTTCAAATCTGCCAAAGAAAACTATTACGATGAATTTGCCCCCTATATAAAATCCAGACGGTCCAAGTGTTAAACCCAACCGAACCGTGATTCAGACGATTTAACTGTTAAACCAAACCAAATCGATAAACAGTCTTGAATCTAAAATAGGACGCAACTATCGTAAGGTGTTAATAAAAAGAAACGAAAATAGTGTAAAAAATATATATTTATTAAATGTTTTTTATTTTACTACTCCATATGCTGTACCCGTAATAAAGTTTAACAGTGCACCAACGAGCCGTTACTATATGAGATGTTTCAAAATTTTCTTATGAAGCCATGTGGACTGTTCGCTTCTCATTAGTTACACGACAGATAGAGTAGTAACTATATATATGTACAATTACTATATTAAATAAATTAAATCATACATCTTCATAACATCATAACCATTAAAAGGTTCACCAAAATATACAAACACTTTATGGACGGAAGAAGTACTTATACAAAGGATTGAGTATTTAAGATAAATTCACAAACATTGTTGTAAACATTTTTCACAACTACGACATGTCAGAACTCGACAACTTTAATTGAAATAAAGGTTTTCATTACAATATGACGACGTTGTTTGTGCCCGCACACCATTGTATACACAAGAAAGCGTGGTTTGATATCTCCAGAAGCACCAGACAAGGATGCCGCGCTGAAGAGCGTCCGTGTGTTCCCAACGGGGATTCCGGTGCCTTTTAACAGCGCAGAGGGTCACCGAGGTGGTTTTAGTGTGCCTCTTAAAGGGTACTTGTTACCTTGGTACCTTTTGAAGTTTTATTCGTCATTAAAAAGGGTATACATATGTATGGTCATTAAGGCAAAAGAAATTTCAATCTTTCAAAATTATACAGACTTAATTTATTCGCCAACATAGCAGTCTTGGAGTAAGCAGGTATAATAATATAGAATCTCATGATTTTATCGTATTTCGCCCTCTGAATAAAAGGTTGGGAACCGTTCAAAACTCCCAAGACTCGAGCCATTTCAGCCCGGTCATGGTGGAATTCGGCTCGTGGGCCAGGGGTCCGCTCATTCCGTACGCTAAGGGTGAGAACAGGTAGAAACTGTACACTGTCGTGGATATGATGACGCCCATAACGCAGTGGTAGAACGTTTTGCCGAGTTCCGACTCGAAATAGATCTTGATGCTTCGCAGAAGGTATACGGTGAGAATACCTGTAACAGTGACAATTTCAAATCCATTTATATATAAATACGTCTAAATATAAAACCGTACCAACATTATAAATGCGAAAGTGTTTTTTTGTTTGTGTGTCCTTCTTTCATGTCAAAACCTTAAACAATATGAGTGTTTTACGACTTAAAATTTAAATATCACTAGCTATAATGGTGAAAAAACATCAAGTGAACGAGTTAAGAAAATGGTGTACCAGTGAGCATGGAGCTGAAGACCAGCGCGGGGAAGTAGTGGTGGAAGTAGAGCACGCGGCCCATCGCCCAGAACGGCACATAATGGAGCGCCCAGCCCACGAAGTTCCAGCCGGCCGCGTTCAGCAGACCCCGCTCCGCACCACCTAAGTGACCATCAGTTATTTTGCCTATATAAACTCCAGCAAACCGCCCATTTCTGGTGATAAACAGGTATCTAATCTGATGTGGTAGTTAGTTTACACAACATCACACAGATCACAGCTAAAAACACACACATGAAGGAGACTGGCCTAATCTCATATATGTTTATATAAAACATATACCGATTCTTAAACAAATTCCCATAGGAACTTAATAATGTTTTATCACAAAAAATCCAATGTTTATACTGTCGGTGGAGTTTCACAATGGATATACAGAATTAGACCCCAATTTGGTGATCTCCTTCGATTACCTGGAAAAACTATCAGCACACGATGACCAATGATAGCCTAGTGGCTTTAGGCTTTATTTTTTCAAATGTTACCTGGTAAAGGTCTACCAAAAGCCGTCGTCCTTTTGTCCCTGATACAGTTGATGATGTAGATGACGAAGAAGACAACCAGGAACATCAGGTTACCCCACCAGACTATTGGATTGCCCAGCAAATATATCCGGTGAGCGCTGCCTGAGAAAAATTGACCCTGCAATCAAAATGTTATTAAAGTCTGATAAATGTTACAGATAACACACCATTTGTTAGCAACACCCATACAGCAATATTACTGGACGAACAGGCCTACATCTTCAGTGGTTGGTAACACTGACTGTACACACTACTCGTGATTCGTAATGCTACTTGACCAAACGACAGATTTTGATGAATTTTTATTATATATTTATTTTGTGTTCTTAACTATATTTGGACCTAATGGAGTGGTCGAGATTCAGTTTTTTAACCGACTTCAAAAAAAGGAGGAGGTTCTCAATTCGTCTGTATTTTTTTTTTTTTCGAACAAGCTTTTTTTCATTGTTTTTTGATTCTTCACTTAAAAATATATGATCCCAAATTATCGACCTATTCCAGGCGAGGGCAAGCGCCGCGACCAGTAGGGAGCATTGAAATAATAAAAATTGTCCAAAAACATACCCTGTAATTGATCGGCCATTGCCACGGCTGCGACGTGACCTCGCCCTCCTTGGGCTTGAGGCCGGCGTTCCCTTGGAACATGACGGCGTGCGACTCGAGGAAACGCTCTATGAAACCCGATGCGTACGCCTCAAAGCTCATCTTTGGCACTGTTTAATATCAGACAATCCAAATCAATATATATTTTTAATAGCGATTGCATTTAATCAATGAATAAAAAAACAATACAAGCAATTAGGGTAAATATAACTACAAATTACAATAACAGTTTAAAGAAATATTTTAGAAGTTGGAATTACCTTCTTAAACTTTTTTTTATTGATTTACAAATATGGGACTCTGCCATGCTTGCAACTTTGTATACAAGTTAACTTACTTTACTACACTAGCTGCATAGTAAACCACCCAACAAGCAGATAAAACGCGACCTACTATACTAATTCTCTTGATAAATGACAAAACCAAAGAAATTGCTGCCGTAACATTCAGTACCGATGTACTCACGGTCATCAAAAATATTGTCCTCGACGTTCCACAAAGCGTTCTTGTCCCTCAAATTGGGGTTGCACGCCACCTCCTGCTGCTCGTACCCCCATTTCGGCAGCTGCTTACCCGTGGTGGTCAATGCGCAAGCCTAATGAAGAAATAGAGGATTACAAGTAATTTGATAATACTTGTATAATCGAAATAAGGAAATTTTAAAGTGGTCTTTATATATCTTGAATGTGTCATGATAATGAGAAATAATCAAAAACTGGTTTCCTTCATTTACTTACCAGTTCGTAGTGCAATCTACATTGAAATTTCATTCAGTCACCGATTATACAATTATTATAAGCGACAAACACGCCTGTAGTTTCACAGAAAATTGATAGAACAGTTAACGCTGCTAGAGTGATTGCTCGACCATGCATTTCTAACAGCTATAGGATGGTCTTTAAAAAAAAATACAATTCAAATAAATAAAAACCAACCTGCAGATAATGTACAAACATAAGCTTGCTTCGAACAGTCTGAATTTCATCACCGTCTTTCCCTCCCGATATGATAATCTTCCACACATCGTTCGCATCTCCGATTCCATCCTGTGGTAAGTTAAGAAATAATCATCATCATCATCATACTGTCACGCCAGGTCCCCAGCGGGGTAGACAGAAAGCACCGAGTGCCAAATATCTCTGTCCTTGCAAACTTGCAGGTGCTTTCTGCCTACCCCGTTAGGGACCTGACGTGACGGTATGCTATTGTTGTTTAAGATGAGCGGAGTGCAGTCATTCACCTCCCCGTAGCCGGTGACCTGTAGCAGCT
>DWDX01002108.1:0-16074 GCA_018245675.1 Agara michaeli | reverse complement strand
TGCATACGATCACTTAGCCGTATTATGTTTCTTATATCGCTTTTTTTTCTAGATGTACGCAACCGAACAAATCTCAAGAATATAAGCAAGTGTATTCTGACTGGTGTCACGAGTTTGAGAAATACAAGAGCGCAATGAAAGCGTGGGAATCCCGTCAAATGGTGAGCAAGGCGACTTTAATCATTAAGCCACTCTATAACTAGCAAACGTAGAGGGCAAAGAAACAGTCAGCCAACAAAATTGGGTCTCAGAAAAAATCAAAAGTCTCGTAAAACTTGCATTTCACAAGGATATTTTCTTAAGACAAACAAGCAAAGGGCCTTTAAACAAATTGTATCATTGTTTATTAGCCTCTACCGATAGCGACCCATTTGTGAACGGATATTTAAAGAACCTACTGTTCTATAAGTATAATTATTTATTAAAATAAAGAAACTTGTTATCGAAGTTTAGTTTATAATTAATCGACACAAGTTTTCGTTCGTTTAATTACAGTTGTAAACGGTTTTGCCACGGACATTATAGCCATGAAATCGAATAAAAATTATAATTGTCTATAATTTAGAGTGATCGTTAAAAACTCTCTTGTAGTCGCAATATTAAATTTTTATTACAGGATATGCTAGCGTTTCGTCGGTATTTGGAATGAAACGTAGATTATTTTCTAAGATGCAAAAGAAATGGAACACATCATAGGCATGAAATGTAAACCACATTATTAAATACACAAATGTTATGTATTTACTCATGTGGTTTTTAAATTTTATTTATAAAATGAAATCAATTCACTTAACGTGAATAGGGTATTACGATTATCTTTTTCAGCGTAGACAGATAATAAATTTAAGTACTCAATCAAAACTTATTCGTGCCAAATCCAAGTTCCTTGGATGAATAAAACTTCATCGCAAATTATTATGATCGTTTGTTATATCAAAATCTATTCATCCAAACAGATTGAGTTAGAGAAAAACCGTGAATAATGATGTAATAAATCATCATATTACAAGTCATGTTATTTATTAAGACGTTCCATTTCAGCAGTGCTCGAAAAGCTTAAATGCATCGAACCAGCAGAACATTATGGGGAACGAGATCGTGGCCTCGCTGCGGTGATAGAGCACAGAACGAAGCTATGATTAATGAATAATACGGTCACCGTCTAACATGAACTATCGGATGTCCCTTTGGCATTCTTGCTGGAAACGGTTAATAAAAATACTCGTGAGGGTCAGAGTTTTGATTTTTCGACTCCAAAATAACATATACATAGGTACATCCAAGAAACATTTATTATAGTGTAGGAGTGTTATAAAGACTAATCAGAAAAATGTGTTACAAACAATGCAGCACAGAGTTTATTCATGCTTTTATCGAGATCCATATTGACAGATGAATGTTTTATAAGGAATGACTCATATGTTTAAAAATACATTAAGGCGAAACAAGCAACTGGCAAGGAAAGTTGCAACGAGGGAGCAATCGGCTCGCAGATTCACTATATTCAGAGTCTATTGATTCTGATTGATGGATGACTTCGCATTGCTTGAGTAAAGCCATCTGATTTCCGATCTCAATCCCGGTACGCATTGTAACATTAAACCCAATAGTTCATGTTACACGTCCTTATAAATAGACGTTGAATAGTAAGTATCTACTATTTTTGATGAAAGCGACTGAAAATTAATGTTAATGATTTAAAATTTAGTTACATTGAAATCAGGTATTGCATTGTAAGCTATATTCTATTGTCTAAATGTACGCCTCCACGTTGGTAATTGTATTGTAAATATTCCAAAAGATAGATATGGTTGTAATTCACAAAATACAAAATGCTGTGATATAATCTGTTTGCGTTAAAGAGTTTCATAAATAAATTAAGTAGATATATTAAATATTAAATTCAAATAACAAGGTCGACGTGGCAACGATTGGAACGTAAACCAATTGAAAATTATCAGTGTTTTGATTATAATAATCTAAATTACATCTCTCTCAACATCTAGAAATACATAGCTGCATATAAGTATTGCATTCGATTAATTCGCATCCATTCACAACACTAAATAATAGAAGAGCAATACTTCCGCCAATTTAGAATTAAGAGTGATTGGTAATGTTATAAAATACTTGTTATACAAATTCATTAATTGTAAATTACGAACAAGTAAGAGTTACGAACAAGTAAGTAAGTTTCTATGTAGAATAGTTGTGCCGAATCCGATTCCAAGATCAATCAAATAACAACTCTTTTGTGTTAAAATTTTATTCGTATTGTGTTTGTCAGAATTAAATTGTTATTGGTTTTGCCATAAAATATAATTTTAGGCCCATTTCGGAATATGAAACCGAATTTATTAGAAATTGTTTTCATTGTTTTATCAATAATATTGGTTTTGTTAATAGAATCTCGCTAGAATAGTGCCTTGAGACGCATGCTTACAGTATTGTAAACATTATTGAATATTTACTAATATTTTTGTGTACTATATATAGATAAATGAGGTAGATTACATAATAATTCAATTAAGAATAAGTAGTGGTCCGAAAAAAGCAATAATCTTCCGCTGAAGTAAAAATCGCCAGTATTAATTTTGTAATTTTTTGCTATGGTTAGACTCTCGTAAGTAATTAAGAAAATTGTTAACATTTATAAGTGATAGCGCTTAAATATTTGTACTGCATTAATTTTGACTCGTGAAGGTTAATGTTAGTAGATTTTTTGATTAAAATTACTATCACCCAAACTTTTGTTATTTAATATATTAATTTAAATTATTGTAATTTGAGTTTTATATTAAAATTTACATATTATGTATTTTCTATATTGTATTGAATGTTGAAAGTACCTAAGCAGGCTGTGTGTATAATTGGCACAGAGTACCTATAACGAGCTGGCTATAGTCATAAAGTGGTAATGTGAGTATAAGCGACCATTTTGGTATATAAATGTAACCTTTATGTCCCAATGTAAGATATATAAAATGTGTTGTACGTGTCCCTAAAATTGCATTGATTTGGAATTATATAAAAAGGTATTGTAAATTAATGATAACTTTTAGTAGAAAGATTACTATTGACTAGGTGCATATGTATGTTTATTGTAAAAACAAATGACTTAAGTTAGTGTTAAGGGATTGTTTTATAACAAGGACACAACAAATAAATAAATTATTTTAGATCTACTTTTTGACTGGTTTTTTCAACTCCTTTTTAAACAGATTCATATTGAAATTGGAGTCTAAAATTAATTCGGGACCTCTATAAAATCTTTATCATTCCCGTGTAATTTTTTTGACAATTGAAAGAAAATAAATTTTTTATTAAAGAGCGCGGTCGTTCGGAGCTTTTCTATATATCTTTTTAGGAGCAATGAAACCGTAATTCGAGTATCGTAAACGGCGTCTGTCTTAGATTGGCGAACATCATAGGATTTAATTACCGAGGGAGAGCAGAATAATTGGCGAGTCGCCCTGTAATGGCCGAGCTTTACGGGCAAATTAATAGATTCGCGCTGCAGGCGCTGCTCAACCTCAACCGAATTCATTCTGATTTTAATTACTAACCTAATGTCGCAGTCCTGACCTGATGCTCTTTTATAATTAAAAAACGAACACGAATCATTCTTTGTCTCGCACATCTATGTGTGCTTTGACGTCACGTAACATGTTTTACAACCCTCCGCATATATTTTCATTTATTCGAGTTCCGCAAGAGATCGTGGCGGGGAATATGAAGTTAAGCAGATAATTTGACGTATGACTATTATATCACTCTTCGCGTTACAGTAAACGGTAACCTACGTCACGTTTATTTTAACGTATTATACATGTACAAAGGACCATTTTATGTTTGTATGTGTATGTATAAATATTTTATCTTGCCATTTATAATTAATTCAGACATGACTTTTAGGGCGATCTCTAAGACAGTTAAAGTAAATACAATTCAAGCATTTTATTATCATCTTCACATGATTTAACACCGTTATCTCAATTGCTCTTTGATTTCGTCGACATCGCATTTTGACCTCGAATATACTCGCGATGTTTCGATTCGTTGGCTGCAATCGAATTAAGGAAAAGACCTGTAAAGCACCTCCGAGTCGGAGGAGCAATGAAGCGAACGATGGGCCGTTTAAATTGGCTTGGAACACGAAGTTAACGATCAATCACACGCTTTAACGCATGTTGCCTTCCCCGGTATAACAATCTTCAAAGATCCGTGACATCCACGCGAACCACAAATGGAAAATTAAGGAAAACTTGCCCACAAATATGACAGAGTATTCTCGTTTTTCATCACATACAATTGACAAATAGCTTAGAAATATAAAAGTATTGTTTTGTATTCGCTCATCTCATATCTTAATAATCAGCATCCTGCATAGTGCATCATGGATATTCCTACAAAGTAGCTTCATTACTATTATAGAGAAATCCAAAACTACACATCCGTTTGTTATAACACGATAATAGAACGATATTGTGATCATGACGAATCCGAATTAAGCTCTTACAAAGCCGTATTAGTAGTTGAGGCTGAAGGGCCGTGTCATGATAATAAAATGCAAATTGACACAAATTTAATCCCGAGTTATACCGCTGAGCCCAATAACTGTTAATAATCCCAGCGCTAAATGCGGCCGCCCTGTCGCTTTCTCTCGCGTCTGATAATAGTTACATATTCGATAATTCAAGCAGGCTTTAGTGTTAATATATACAATTATTATTACAGTTCCAAGGCTAACAATGAAAATGAAATCTTATTGTTACTTACATAATATTATTTACAGTTATGCACAATCTAAAATTTTCGTTAATATATAAAAAAATTAGAAATAGCTAAAATTTACAGATAACCAGAGAGAGCGACTTAATAAACATGGTACCGCACACTTCAGGTGTACGTAAGTATTATATATTTCCAATCAACTAAATGGGTCGAGATGAATTATAATTCGATTCGAAATATGTTGAATACGAGGCGTCTCTCAAAGTAATTAGGTCGCAGTAATTTAATTGGAATTTTTAAAGGTAAATGTTATGTTCAAAGCAATACTGTGACAAAGATGTATATCGGTAGCTCATGAGATGTCGAAAATATCTAAGCTATTTGACTTAGAAACTTCTAATCACTCACGTGAATTACCTATTATCTCACGTGAAATGAATCTTTAAAATAAAAACCACTGCAAAATGTTACAAAATACACCCTCAATAGAACAATAGAAAATACTACACTGTTTAATCTTTGATACGTAAGCACTTCTGTAGGTACCTATTTCATTACGTAAAAAAACTTGTCTTAAGTTTTCTCTTTTAAAGATAATTATTAATTTTGCGTGTAATCCCATTAGGATCCGAAATCTAATTAAGTAGGGTATCATTTTGCCGCTTTGTATTTTGTAATAAGCTTACGAAGGATAATAATCGGAAATTATTCGTCACTGATTCAAGTAACCTAAGTAAGAATGATCGAAATAATTTAAAAAGTTTTAATATATGTTTGGTCTTATTGCAACTGAATTACTTCATCTACGTGTTACAATTTCACCTATTTACTGAATAAGCCTTCAAAAGAGAAATTCATTGCTTCTAATAGATAAGTGAGGCAGTAGGTAACTAAGTACCCACTAATTAAACTTTTTTAATCTGAGCATTCGGAGCAAGGTGTCGACGGCTCGAGGCCACTCGGTCTCATCGAGATAGCTCTTTCCCAATTTAAGGATCTCGGGCAAGCCCTCTGATAAGCCCCAGATTTAGCGCTGAGCGAATTTGTTCGGGTAATTTACTTTCAGAGTTGTGAAGACAATAAAACTTGGCGGAGGGTTTACTTTTGAGTAGATTTATTTTGTTTTGTGTAATGAAGACTTATTTTACAAGTCAAATGTACGTTCGCGGGACAACTTTCCAGTTGGACGAGAATAATGTCCACAATGTCCGCTACCTGATTTAAGTTATGCATGAACATAGCTGACGACATTAATTCAAAACTCTTTTAGGACAGGAATTTAGTAGGAACAGTGAAAAACTGACTGCCAGACAGTAGATACATAGCACTTGAATAAAAATTATACTTAATAAAGTAATGAGAAATTATTTGTTAAGTAATTTTCTAATATCAGATTCCATTATCTACATATTATATTAAGTTTATTGTTATAACATGTTATAATCATTTATTTTATCAAAATAAACTATTCTGGTAACAAACATATGTATTTAAATTTGTTGCTGTTTTCCTTATCGGCCATTTTCGTACTGGAAATCGTACACAAATCTGACAGAAAAGTTTCATGGAAATGCTCAAAAAACTGGTAGTGGGAAAAAAAAGAAAGTTGAAAAATAAATTGCTGACGAGACGTATCAGATTGTGAGCACCGGCGACCCCAAAACTATATGTTTGCGTCAGCATTAAGGACGCATGTCACGGCTAGTTTGGGCTGTCAGTACCGCGCTCATCCATCAACCCCTTCCGACTGATAGACTGCGTAGAAAGAATTCACCCCTTACGGAACATCATTGTATCGAAATGTGCGATTATTTGTTAAAACGCTTAGAGAATGAGAGCGCTATATTATAGATTTTAAAGAATCAAGATTCCACTTTAAAAAATCTTCGGCAAAAAACCTGACCGTTATTAAACTAAGAACAGAAAACAGTTACGAAATAAAATAAAGCGTAATAGGATAAAAATGTTTTATATGATTATTATGGGTAATGAAACCGAACTATAGTCAGCAGTCACGTAATATCCTATACAGTCGCTCATGTATAACTACTATATTCGCCACAAACTACTATCAAACACACGAGTGAAGGTGCTAAACACTGCCTTCGTTGTCCACATTCACTAAATGACTCCTTTCACTGTTACCTCCTTGATTATTACACAATGAAGTCTCAATCACGGCTTTTGCTTTATTTTCGATGGGTCACGTTATATTATAGTTTTAATGTGTTATCAATAAGTATAGGTAAACAGATCCAGACGGTATCCGAAGTCAAGTCAATACTATTTTGCGGGCTCCATAAATTAGACTAACAAATTCGGGAAAAAGTTCCGCAAAATAGAATCCGCATCATGTTTTGACCGTCGCTGTATTATTTGTTGTTACTAGTAAAATTATAGGAACTTCAAACTGTTTACTGCATGACCGCTAACATTATGTTAATATTTTTATTGTGTCTGCGGAAACACATAATTGGAATGAGTTATTTAATTAAAATTTATTTAAAGACAGTAGACGATTTCAATGTAACAGCTAAATAAGTGTGGACATTTTTCACTTAGCATAGCGGAACTGCCATTATTTTTGTTCCCCGGCAGGACCAATGCTATCAGAAAAAGAGAAACGCATGTAAGCAGTAGTTAATTATTTAATGGCAATTACGTGATAAAAAATGGTGATGAATTATACAAATGAACGATACATATTTTCATAACGCTTATATAATTTACTTACTGGTAGCAACAGCAGAAGTATCTTTAAAATTGTACAAAATTCCGAGTTTTGCTTGTTTTCTTAACATTAACTTCACCTATTAATTTCTTAGGCGATAGGTTTATGTCATTTGTTGACCACTATAATGTTAAATAAACCATAACATTATGCAATTTCACACCGTTGTTCGTTTTCTTTGTTCATTTCGCTTTGTACCTATTTACTCATTAGTTCCAATTTATTAACCCTGCGGTTGTAACTTCATACTTGTATGTTACGAGTATTAATATAATATATACATTTTTTAACTGTTTCAATACAAATAGTTTCTTATCTAACTTTAACACTTTGGAGTACTGTCTGTACCAGATGCATGAAAGTGTTTTCATTTTGTTCAAAATAAATTTTATGAGCATATCATCTACGTAACGAAGTTGTAAAAGAAAATAAATCTTTGCAAGGGGCGGCGACCGACCAAACTTACCTACAGGTATTCAAAATAAAATTTTCAGATCCACTCTTTTACTTACGAGCACGAACTTTTGGAGAGCTTCCTTCAGCAGGGGTACGAAAATGAATAATTATTCTGTCTTATGAAAAAAATCACTTCGCCAAGTAATGAAATCTCAAGCTGATGTGCTCGAGAGGTAGAGTTCCGGTCCGGCGGATATTACGGCAATATATTTCAATTACACATAAGAAAAAGAACAAGTCGTTTGAAGTAGCTGAAAGGCCAGATTATAGTCGTGAAGGAAATAATAACGAAGACCCCGCTAACGAGCGGGAGACGATAACTTTTAGAAAAGAAAACGTGTGCAGGGACTGGTTGCTTTTCGAGTGATTAAATTATATATACCTATTATTGGTGTAAGTAGGTTTATTCATTAAAAACAGTCTTATAACAATAGGTACAATAATAAATTATATTTAAAAATTACTGCATTACATAGTGATAAGTTTGTGGACTAACGAGTGTTATGGTTAGCTTAAACTTCAATGGTACTGTAATAATTATCGTTTATTTTTTTATTTATCTACGTATGTATCTACCTAATAACTAAGAATTACAACGGACTAAACTAATGCCTAGCGGCATTGTGGGCCCTGGGTGACGGTGATACTTTTGTTTTTGGTACAATTGTTAGGTAATGTTAGGTTGCATGTTATGTGGTAAAATTCGCTCCAATAAGTAAAACTATTTTTTTCGTAAAAGAAAAGAAATAATTTAAATGCAAAATATACTAACGTCTTCTATTCATTACCTTGTAGCAGCCGACATTGATAAACAATCTGTTCTATTCAATATGAAAGTTTTCAGATTGTAGGCATCTTCGTAAATAAATAAAGGCTAATAAAAAAGAGAAATTAATTCTTCGTATAAATGTAATATCTACGTATCAACGTATCAACATAAATATTTCTAACTTGATTTGCACTATCATCAAAGGAAACTTAATTTTAATTACTAACATTAAATATTTTATTTATTCTAACGTACTGTCACAATTATTTAGCAATATTGTTTTTAAAGAACTTCTGTAGAATTGAAAAGTTTGAAAAATATCATTACGAGTTAGCTAGTATTACAGAAAGATAGAAAGAACCGACGTATTTTTGAGGCAGGTCATTTGGCTTTATCTAGGTTTTATTTATTTAAACTTAACTTAAATTCACTACTTTCAAATAAAATGTCGAATATTAAAAGTAGATATACAGATAGAAGTGGATAGACAGAGAAGATAAACGCAGACATAGGGCGAATATTTGTGCGATTCAATGGAATTTAATTACAGGGTGAGCGGGCAACCGTAGCCAAGCAAAAATATTTATGTTTATTGTCGACCTAATGCTCAATGAGACCACACTCTAAGGGCTAGAGTTTGCTTTATTCCATTAAATAAAGGGTTAGTAAATACAACTATCGCTATAGTTCAATGAATTTTCCGATTTAAATTTACGTCTGTATTGTTTAACAGAACTGTGAAAAACTTAAAGTTTGTTATTCGACCAAATTGATAATTAATTGCATGATTTTATAAATTTATCTAGCATAAATATCCTGACAGCTCATAAAAATGGAACCTTTTCATTAAAGTTTAAACGTAAACATATTATTTTAAATATTATTTTAATATCCTCGCAAAAATTTTACAAGACGGTCATTAGTCGGGTAAGTAATTCAATACTCAAACATTTATATATAATAGTTACTTAGATAGCTAGAGATTATATTAAGGATATATTTATTAAAATAAATTTATTCATGTTTCACGATAACCACTTAATCTTTGTATGAGCTAAATTTAAAACTGTAACCATTCGGCCATATTTGTTTTCAGCGTCGACAACAATAATTATGGTCATTCGAAGTCGAGCGTGATGTTTCCAGTCCATTTCTCGTAATAGCGCTGCTTTTATAACCGAAGCGTAATGAAACTCGTTTAAATATCACAAAAGTGGTTGGATTACGGCAGCCAAGCACTTTATACTGCTTAATTACTGCCCTCGACAAAAATAATTGGAAACTTGGGGGATTACAGACGGACTTTACTGGCGATTTGAAGATCTTTTTTAAAATTGTGCTTTTGACGCTGCCGTCACACAACCGGCTGTTAAATGATAACGTAACTGAACCAAGACTGCACGTATACATACATATATAGAGTACTTTTCGATAACATTCGTAAGTAAGATGAGCCTAATGGAATCATAGAATAATTAATTTGTTTTGATCACGGATAAAAATAATAAATGGTATAGTGTATATTATAGTTTAAATTCACCGCCAAGCGACGCACATCACTACTGTGTATTGTTCGTTAACTGAATGGGAACAAATGAGTTCATGATTTAGTAACCGTAGTGTGTATCCGAATATCAGATCACGCCGGGCCTCGTATACGTCATGATCAATAACTTTGTTTACGTGTGGGCTTAAGCTTGATTATTTATCAGTAATTGTTAAAAACTCCGGTGAATAAGGTAATATGTAGCGAATATGTTTACAGTGATTGGAGGGACTAATGCTTGTTAGTACGTAGGTACATACTGCAGGCGAAATTTTGTGCAGTTAGCGAAGTTGTGTACGTTGCGAGCTTTGTAAATGACGTAATACTTAGCTTAACCAAATACCACTGGAATTACTTAAAATTCGCGTGCACGCAACGATTGCAAAACTTGTTACTTTTATACTTTTTATTGTAGTGTAAAAGATTTAACAGTTTGTAAAGATTAAAGCCTATAAAACATAATTCCATTTTCAATATAATTATTATTGAAATCTTTACTATATTTAAAATGTTTGTGGATACTCTTTTGTATTTATCAAAATAATGAGCATTTCCGTATGAATTAAAATTTAAAGTTTTTCATGAAATATTTTATGTGCCGTCATCGCTAACTGTCTGGATAGATGATATTTTAATATGGTTAGCTTGCATAAATACCTAAAAAGTTTTGATGTCAGAAAACCGTTACCGAATAGAAGTTTATTTGGCGGGCAGCCGGTTGTGCAAACTGATTAATTCTCGCGGCGGACGAACACCAGAAATATTAGCTGAGCGAATATGAGATTGCTAATTCCGCTAATGCACCGACAAATATCGCAAATGCCAGCTTACCCAGCTAAGTTGCACTCATATCATTTCGTGGAACTATTTTGTAATTTAATTTATGAGTGGCCTATTATATATAAATGCTAAAGGTTTTTTTACTGTTACAGATAATTTTTTTATACTATATTTTCATTTATACCATATTATCGAAATAGCTCTCAAATTAAATTTTGCGTTATATCTATAATAACAATTCTACTTCATACATGAACATTTGAGTGAGACTTTATTGGCATCTATTATATCGACGGCATTTTTCTATACCTACTACTAATCTAGGTGTGAATAAGTACAAGTAAATGTAAATATATACATCAATATACAATATATTATATCATGGAACAGACTATGATACTGACAAATAATATAAAAATTTCAAACTAAACGCACGTGGTATGTTAATAAGTATTTCGTTAGCAATAACTTAAAACAGTCGATATGTAGACACTTAGAATAAAATTGCACTTAATAGATCGTTTACTAATTGTGAATAGCAAATATTTGGAAGACGGAAAAGCGTTGACCGTTTCGACAAGTTTATTCGGCGGGCAGCTGGCTGCGCAAACTGGTTAATTCTCGCGGCGGACGAACATCGGAAATATTAGCTGAGCCGATATGAGATTGCTAATTCCACAACATACCGACAATTTCGCAACTGCCTGCTACCCAGCTAAAAAACCATTCGTCGGCACTTGCTAAGAATGCTAACATAACTTGGTTTTTAGCTTAAATCATATTTAATCAAAATTATGTTCGTGCTATAAAAAAAAATCCATTCTCTACTAACATCTACTACCATTCGGAAATGAGCGCATCAGTTTCGCAAAACTACTACAGGTGCTGCTAATTATAAGAAATCATGTTTTTTATATGTATCATTTAGTTAAATGCGTTGAATCTTCATATTATGGTTATTTTATGAGTATTTTCGCATATTAGTGAAAATCCATAGATCAAGTTTTTTTCTACCCGCTATTAAAGGGCTCTATACACTTTATAGTGATAAAAACTTATGATTTTAAATATATAATTTCATATTAGATTCAAATACACAACATAGGCACTTAGTTAACCTGACATTATTCAGTACGTACTCGTAAGTGAATGTAAGATTTTTAATTTGATTTTGAATTCATACAAGTAGAGAACTACGTCGTCCCAGAGGTTTTACAGCGAAACGAAGTCTTAAATTACTTTAGTTTGCCCTTTTTCTGGTTTAATTCAGAATATATTTTTGTTTTTTTTTTCTTCTAAAACTTTAATATAAAGCAATGTTTTATAAGATCAATATTTATTATTAATTACTCGAACTGCGTCTAAATTTTCCGATATTATTTGTTGTATCGCGTGTAATGGACAAGAATATGAAAAAATAAAATAAGTAATACCTAGATAATATAATATCAATCATCGGTCATCGGACGACGTCCTCACGCACAAGTGCAGTCCATTCATTTGCCGGAAGGATTAATTTCCGCCGTGAGATTGCTCCAAAAGGAAATGCGATTGGAGCAAAGTGTGCGCGACTGTACCGGGATGGCCCGACTGATATTACATTTTGCGTTCATTATTACCCGTTAAAGGGTTAAAAGTTACGGGTTGAGTTATATTTTCTATTCCACCTTTTAATATTACTAATCACGATTTTGTTTATCTAAGAAAATGGATTAGTAATGAAGATAATTGCTTAACGATCTTGTATAAAATCCCGGACCGTAAATACGTTAAAACAATTATTTAATTCGGTGCTGAATCACCAATACAATTTACATCAAGGTGTAATGCGAGTAAAATGGTTCCCTTACAGCGACCGCACACTGCTTCGCCGTCTTATTTCCCGGCCGAGCCTGTTGCCCGCTGAGATTTGACTTATTACGTCGGCGGCACATTGCCAGAACATTGCTACATGATTATTACCTACAAAAGTTATTCCATTCTTTTTGGCAGATATATCCTAGGTTAGACTAACTAAATGTTGCTTGCGTCCGCTCGTAAGACGTTTATCAAACGCGCAGAAATTCAATAAAATATCCAGTTATTTCGATTTTCGAATTCATGGGCGCAAGTTTATTATGCATTTTACGATGCCCTCTCGGTCAAACATTCTACCCCGACGTTTATGATACTTACACAGCGTTTATAACGCAGACTCGAAGTAAGGGTTATTGCTCGCAAGTGAACTTATTTAACATTACGGATTTTATTAAAAACAAATTTACCGATTTATCAACGAAAACATTAGTCTTTATTATGATAATTACTTTAAAGTTCCTTTAATGGAGTAAGTTACAAAAGTATTTAAATAAGAACGACTATTTGAATGGTGTAAACATAATTTGTGGACAAAGTTCAGCATGTAATGTTTTGTGGATGCCATCGGCGAAACGAACGTCTAGTTTTAATTAAATGGCC
The DNA here is from genome assembly GCA_018245675.1 of Agara michaeli. Lineage (NCBI taxonomy): Eukaryota > Metazoa > Arthropoda > Insecta > Lepidoptera > Hesperiidae > Agara > Agara michaeli. Next base: position 2,601 of record DWDX01002108.1, on the reverse strand, counting down.
AGAATATAGCTCTGTATCTTTTGGCAATAAAACAAATTTAAAAGAATATTAAAATGATGCAAAATTTTACAAATTTGAATTATGATCGAAAGCTTTCTTCGCTCCTTTTATGTGAGTTTTTCATTAAGGTTTTACAATTTTTCTATGAAATCGAGATTAAAAATATTTACAAAAATTCAATTCAACAAAATATATAGCGTATGAAATTATGAAAATTATATTTATGAAAATAAAATAAAGCAAACTATAAAAAATATAATTAAAATATTATTAAAATTTAATTCTTTCAACACAAAGGCCTTATTTTACATACAAATAATTTATTATGAACTTACTTTCATGATTCGTTTCTTAATATATAATTTTGTAAACGATTAGTCCCGGGAGTTTCATTTAAAATAGCATTTAGTAAAATCTGGTGCACTGGCTGATAGATAGTACTTAGAGCGGATGGAGTTGTCCCCGAGAGTGCCTTTTGCTCCACACCGTTGAACAAGTGCCAATGAGAGCTTATCTTCAAGAAAATTTGTAAAAATAAAATGGGGCCATTTATAAAATCGAATCCGTTTTCCGCAGGTACGCGGAATATCTTTTACGAAATGCACTTTTAAATCAATTGCTTAGAACCTCTTATTATGAAACCTAGTGGTCGAGTGGATAGAAACCCTGACTGCAAAACCGGAGTGCGTGGGTTCGATTCCCCGTAGGACAAACATTTGTGTAATGAGCATATTTGTTTGTTCTATGTTTGGGCGTAATAAAAATATGTATATTTAATAACTAGTACATATATTATATGTATATTATATATGTATGTTTATCAGCTGTCCGGTTACGATAACACAGGCATTCAATTACTTAATTTGGAATCAGATAGCCGTGTGTGAAATTGTCCCCAGTTATTAAAAGTTATTTGTACTATACCTGTATTTCAAACACCTAAACTTGTATTTCAAATTATCTGTATCGAAATTACCAAGTTACCGTGCACGTTATGTTCATAAATATTGCATAAACATATTCCTAACCGTGCCCAATAATCTTAATGAAATTAACGTCGCAAATAGAACCATTAAATTAAACGTAACTTAAATACATTACAACAGCTTTTTTTTTAAATACTAACCTAGCAAACAGGCAGACGAGCCCCTGGTGATAAGTGGTCACCGTCGCCTATGGACATGTGCAACACCAGAGGAGTTAGCCATGCGTTGCCGGTTTTCACTAAGACTAACTCATAACTAAGGGATACCTAGAAGAAGAAGATCGAGTTAGTAATTTATAGTACCTTGTATTTTATGAAAATAACGCCAGTGGTATGGTTTTACTGCGGACGTTAATGATAAAACAATGTTACCAAATCAACTACTCTGTCCCTATAATTATGTATAAAGGTTTACCATTAGCTGCATTCAGTTGTCTTTTAAATGTCCCGGAAAACTTCAAAATCGTATCCTCGTTTTTTCTTCTAGATTTACCGATGTCCTTATATATATATTCCGGGACGGAAAATATATATATATATATATATATATATATTTTCCGTCCCGTTACTAAACATGTACCTATAACGGGGTTTGCGTGCACCTACCTAGCTCTATAATTGTTTCGCCTACAGAGCTTAACAGAGTCCGTGTTGTGGTTTGTACTGCAAGGACAATATTGATTGCCTCTTGTGCACCAGCTTACTGTAATTACTTACAAATTGTTCCAACAAAGCTCGTATTATAGAACATCCTTGGCACTCTTTATAACATAATAATAAAAACGCTAATCAGATGCAATATGTACACAGTAAAAAAGCTAATTATTAATCATTGGTAAGACATATCTTATGTTAAATACTGTCTGCGAAAAATCTGAACTGTAGTGTAACGATAGTGCTTTGATCCCGTGCGAGGCGGAGCGCAGCAACACGGCCCGATTTATTAGTTTAATTACCCTCCGCTACTCCGAGCCGCCGTGTTTACACGGATGACGCCAACAAGTCAATTTAGCTCCGATTGCACCTTTTGTGTGTTGATTCCTTAATTATTGCATTCGCTAAGGTTTAAAATCAAAAAGAAATACAAAATGCTGCTATTGTTTTAAAACGAAAATAAAACAGCTTCTATAACAAAGCTTTACCAGCCAATTAGCTAACGAACACATTTTTGATATTATAGGAAAACATATTTTGATGTTGACTCTCTAGTGAAATGTACATACGGAAATAGAGTACGTGATCGAGGGACTATGTTCCAAGTTGCAAACTTATTTTGAGCTTCACCATTAAATCACTCTTGTCCAGTTAGCAAAGTTTTATAAATTTATAATTCATTAGCGAACTACTGACCTCACTTATACTACGATTTTCATACCAGATTAAAGAAATTCGCTTAACATTAATTGGTATTTAATTGAAGTTGATTTAAATTAAAGTTCTTGCTGAAAACGATTCTTCTAAGTTAATAAATTGATTAATACCTTCTTAATAAAACAGCTATCTGCGTTAGCGCATCAGTTGATATTTAATCACTCACAATATAACTAAGGAATCTGATGGAGGAATCAAGAGTCCCCGAAACCGGCGTGCATGCATGAAGAGAGCGATGAATGTAG
>DWDX01002107.1:0-16087 GCA_018245675.1 Agara michaeli | reverse complement strand
ACCAGTTACGTTTAAGTCCCACAATGGAATAGGTGGTGAGCCTATTGCCATGCACCGGGCACACATCCAGACTCTGGGTCACTTCTAGAAATTCTAAATTAGAAAAATCCAACAGTATTTGTATCCAACGGGATTTGAACCCAGGACCTCCCGATCGGCAGTTTTTCTCTGTAAATTTTAAATAATTGTGCTTTAGACGTTTGTTGTACCATGTTATTTTAATGAATATTTGCGTTTAAATTTGTACACATAAATCAGTACGTTATAATACCTATAATTTATTGTATTTTCCTAATAAGCGTAAATTGGTAGAAATATGTTGTTACTAAATTGACTTGTACTATTTGGCAGCAGTTTGCGAATATTCGCAGATAGTTGAGAAGTAGGTTTTTTATTTGTTTAGAACAAATTGTAACAATTTTTGCATAAATAAATAAACCGTATCAGCGAATGGAGTTCTCTAAGAAAACTGAATTGTTCATAGTATGCTACATAATTCCACAATGTGACAATTTGAATTTTACCGTGTGTTTAATTTAAAAAAATACTATTTTCAAATAGAAATATATTTAGTCATACAAATCCTTCATGATAGATGAGGAAAAGAAAGGAAATACAATCTATCGTGATAAACAAGAGTACTAAACATACCAGGGTTGATATAGTAGTCATGAGATCAAAAACATTGCGACATTAAAAAGAAATAATAGAATTAACATTTCTAGGTTGAAATATTATTTTTAAAATACAAGTGTTTAAGAATTGAATTGGTTTACTTGAAAACCGAATGAAACATGAATCAATGATGTCAAAGGTGAAATAAATACCTTTATCGTTCGATATTGTGGGGCTCATTTAAAGTCAAATAGCAAATTACGGACATAATTCCCTAAATATATGCGAGAACTCGTTATGCAAACGTTTGGTATTTCTAATATTATCATTACATAAGCAAGGTCGGCGTTCATCCGATGACATTTAGCATGACCCGCCTAGCTGACCAGTGTGGCAACTTGTTATTGGCACTGTATTAACACGGACCCATGGAGCTACAATGATAGTGCTTCTTGCAAAACCTTTTATAAATAGTAAAATGAAAACTCAGAAGAGCTTCAGCAAATTATAGCGGCATTTGTAAATGTGAATACAGTTAAACGCGACAGAGTATTTTTATTTCTGACACGAGCACGTAATGACTGGTGTTAAAGACAATAAGCGAAAGTTTACAAAACAATACATAATATCGTAGGATACCTTCACCATCGGTTAAAAAGTTAAATGATGTTTATGAAATTTATAAGACACACAAACAGTACGAAAAATATTTGTAGCCACGTGTTTCATTCAAAACAGCTAGGCATTATCAACACTTAGAACACTGAAATATACATACATAGAATATGTAGTTTTAGGTAAATGTATTTGTGAAAAATCTTTAACGTATTACATTACCTGTAGATAAAATATTGTACTTATAATAAAAATAACATATTTGTATTATTTTATTAATTATATAATATAAAGATCAAATACCTGTAGTATCTGTAGCCAGCAGGAGGCCCAAGCTCCTTAGAGATTGGCACTTCGGGGCATCTAAAACCAAGGAAAGCTGAAACAAATGAATACATTATTTACTGGTTTAATTCATTCATGTTACGAGTAGTCCTAGTTAATTCCTTTGTTTTGATTTATTTTAAAATAAGCATAATATTTTCCATATTATCATGTAATAGCAATAGCATAGTTTTTAAAACACGTTAGGCCAATTAATTTCATTTTGAACGTCATTTAAAGCTCATCAAAAACAAAATCTGATAAAACCAGTATAAACGAAAAACCTATTACACATACAGTTACGTTATAAAGGTTAAATATAATCTACAACTGCTACGAGTCTTTACATTTTAGATTCATATAACAATATTATTATATATTATTGTAGCAAGAACAGAAGGTACCCAATGCGCTGGACTGACCATATTGACACCACCGTTAACAGCCCAGAAGAAGAAGAAGATAGAGAGAGAATACGCCTCAGTAATCGGTCTAATTGCATAATATTACTTACGGATATATATATTCGTATATATCCGTAAATAACTATATCGCATCGTATTGCATTATCGTATATTTATATGTAAGTATTAAATACAACGGTTTTATTTTACATTTAAGATCATACTATTAGAGAATAGCAAAATACGGTGGGGTAAGGTTTTTTTTCTGCCGTCTTGTTATTGTTTATGGCCAAGTAATTAAAAAGAAGTTCTTAATCAGATCATTCTTTCTCACCTTCGGCATCACAATCAGCTACTTGATCCGGCCATTCACAGCGGTAGGTATCAGAACTGAACGCAAGACCGTCGGGACAAACGAAATCGTATCCAACACCGTGAACGCAGTTCCTAAATGCGCTGCAGTTCTTAGCATCACCTATTTTGAAATAACCGAATTGGTTTGGACATTGTTCTGTCGGTTGGGCGGGCTCTGAAAACAAACGGTTAACTTCAAATATGTATATCTACAAAATTATAAGCGGCAGGATTGCCTTGTTTCTCACTTTATATCTATGTAGTATAAATGTTATGTATTTTTTTTATTTCGTCATAAATTCTTATATGTAATAAACTATGTAATTTAGTAGATACTTAGTGCAAAATAGTATCTAATTAAAAATCACGAAATTATTCGAACCAAAATGTAAAAGTTAAGACGTGAACATCATATAGAAGATAGATCATATATCATATAGACTTTTTATCATTTATCATAAAAGGAACAAATGAGACCATCGCTGCATATGTTAAAAAAGAACAGGTAATTGATTGCCAACAAATGAACAGTATTGTTTTTATCTATGTTTATATTATTCTCTTTATTGATTAATGTATTTTTCTTTAATTATGTGTGAAAAACAACCATTTCCTTTTTTAAATATGTACAATTGTTTGATTGATTAGACGATAATATTCTTAGACTCTTGAATTCGATATTTTTAGTGAAAAATAAAGATCGAAAAGAAAGTTTAATCTATACTGGTGACGTAAACATACATATTTTACCGCTTATGAGCAATAACGAAAAACCCAGTCTGTTTAAATTATTGGGCAAGAACCGAGCTTGAATTTCCTGAAGGAAAACTCATCGATTAACTATTAATAAAACAACTAGAACCATTCACGGCCATAAAGCGTCTACACCAGTGTGTGATGAGTTAAGGCTGATAGTCCACTGGCGTTCGTCGTGTGTAAGCGTCCCTCCGATGCTTGTCCGAAGACTACGGCGCGCACGCGGCCTTCGCAAACACACCTGCTGCGTTTTGCGGATAGGCAATCGAATCGGCCGTATCAATCGTAGCCGCGTCGTCGTTAGGCAAGCGTCGGAGAAACGCTCACGTTCGACGAACGCCAGTGGGATATCGGCTTTATGGCTGCGATCAAATTAGTTTTCTTGCATAAGACGAACTTGACCAGTCATCTGATATTGACCTTTAGGCTAAAAGGACGTTTGTCGTAAGTTAATAAATTAGGAGCTCTATAATAATTATATAATGATTAGAATGTTTGGACTGCTCAATGGCTATTTGCATTTTGAATATGTTACGAGCGGCGCTACAATTGTCTTATAATCCTTTAAAACGAATATGCACATTACAATAGCAGTGTTCAGTATCCATTACCTCATTTGTAAAGCGGAGATATTATATTTTACCTACTTTATTGACTTTCGATTCTTATGCTGAACAATATTAGTCGTTACATTTAATTACGCGTGTTATGGACAGAACTGCTTTTAGTTATTTGCTATGCGGCAGAATTAAAAACAATGAATTGACGTGAAGAGAGAGAAGTTTGAATGGACGCAAAGCATGAACGAACTTGTGAATGTAACCTGAAGAAAACCACAACCACAGTACAATTATTCCATCATAAGTTTAGTCAGTGTAGTGATAACTAATGTTGACGCAAGTATCTACTTTTATCGTGTCCATAAATTAAAATATTTACGATACGATTAAAAATAATATAAAATAAAATTTTCATTACAATGCAATAGGAGACATGTAATTCTCATAATCGTGTGAAATTTTTTAATATTAATTATAAAATATTTCTTTCATATTCAGAACTCACGTTAATTTTAAAAGAGCTGAATGTTATTTTGACCCAAGTCGCTGTAATATACCTTGCCACGAGTATTTTTTTAAGCAATAAATTGCATAAAAAATACTCTTCAATTAAACCTGTTTAGTATGTCTTTCATTCATAATAATTGTTAAGTCTAACTTCGTGACGGTTGAAGGCATTAAGACTTACGGAGCGAAGAACGTGCCAAACAGGGTACATCAGTCGGGTACTGGCAAGGGTACACGTTGAATTTAACATCCGGATTAAAGCGAAGTCCGTCTGGACACAGCTTTTCTTCAGCCGTCCCGTTCTAATCAGAAAAAAAACAGCATTATTTAAGATATAAACACCATTATTAATTTCATGAATGAATTCTTAAGTATTACATTAGTTTCACATGCAACGAATATAAATGCTTATAACATGTTATTAAATAGTTTTTTAGACACCGTTTAAAGTTTAAACGGTTAATGACTGTAATTCTGAAATCATTTTTAAAAGGTTAAGATCATCAAATTTCAAAAGGTCAACTATGATACTTAGACAAAACAAGAAATCAATAAGCAACTTACAAGACATTCTATATATCTGTCGCAGCTCCCGGACACCGGGTAGCGATCATTTTTCTCTACGCATGTCTTGGTGCTGATGCCCCTTGGTGCTGATTGTTGTTCGTATTGGTCAACGGGTGCTTGGTTTCTGGCGAACCCGGCTCCTCTCGAGCCGTACGCGTTACCTTGGTAATTAGTTACTTCCTCGTAATAATTAGATGTAGTGGGACCGTTAAAGCCCGAATTTGCAAATTCATCTGATACCTCCACTATAGCGAACTCATTATCTTGGTTCACGGAGAATTCTTCCGAATTTGCGAACTGCGCTGTTGATGCAAAAAGTTTTCGGTTAAATTACGTCACACGCATATTATTCCGTGTATTGCTTACACGAAGTTACTATTGCTAAAATACTCATCTCAGTAAATTATATGTCAAGGAATATGGATTATAAGACGTTGATTAGTGTAAACGTTTTGCTTTCGTTTGATTATCCATGATATTGTTAATTTGTAAAGACAATCAAACTTATTGTATTTAAAGGTCAGTAGCTATTTTAAAATCGCGTTAGCAATGCAAAGATTCCATTAAGTTGGTACATTACAGATATATTTGCCAATAGTTTTGTATTTTAATAAGTTGAATTTACAAATGTTACTCATCACCAAATCCTGGTAGGTACGTTTACGTGACTCAAATATACATACCTATGTTTGAAGTTAATACATTTACGATCGCTTACAGACAACTTCAATTAGTATGTAGAATTTATAATGATAGTTGTAACGGATACAAATTAAATTGATTGATTTCTTTGAATAACACATTTTAAGGAATATTTAATTTCTGTTGACCTTAAATGTGACGACCTCTATATTTAATTTATGCAATTGTTTTTTTTTTCTTATGCAGACTGTGTTGCATGCAGTGCATACTTTTAAAGTACTAAGGTAACTAGGGAATATAAAACAATATGAAAATACATGGGTACCTAAATATTAGATGGTATTCGTAGAGTATTAAGATGTCTTTGTATATACTTTTTTTTATAACTATGTATATTTTATTTAAAACTATTTTTTATAGCTTTCTGTTTATAACTTATTTAAACATACGTAGTTATATGTGGTATAATACAAAAACTTATATGTGGTATAATACATGCACTTAAATTATGATAATTGTATTCGATAAATAAAATAAAAATGAATTTGTCGAGCGATTACCGGTTTTCACCCGGATTAGTCTATTCTTTTGTCTGTGATTTGATCATAAAATGTTTTACATGATTTATCTTCGAAACTGTTTTTAAAAACTATTAAGTTATCGCTGAATTAAATAGAAAGCATTATATAAAGAAAATGTAAAATTAAGCTACGTTAAAATTGCAAAACCAACGACGCTAATATTTAAAAACGCCTGTAATCTTATAAAATACAGCGTTGCTTAACAAGTACGCAATATTATTTAAATGAATGCATTGTTTACAATAGACAGTCAATTAACCAGTGAGAAACTAAATAGACGTAATTTGTTACGCCTCGTTACTATCTAGCTATATTTCCGGCTAGGTAGGTAGGTAGGAATATGTTTAATGTCTAATTTATCTAATATTAATAAAACAACAGATCACTGTTTCTTACAAAAATAAAGTACATTAAGAAAATATATAAGTTTTAAAATTATAGAACTCACTATTTACTTATTTTATATATATGTAATATTTTTAAATGATACAATTATTAAAAATATAGAAATACACAAAGGGTTTACTGGAATTATGAAAAAAAAAAACAATTTATAACATTATCACTTACCAATGGCGCAAGCACACGCCAACACTAATAAAGTCCTCATGTTGGGACTAAAGATGACACGTTCGCACGAGCTTTGGCGCCCCAATGAATGCCTCGCGCAGGAGTCGAGAAGATGCGACCTTGGGGACAGACCGAGCTGTTGTGAAACCTGGTCTCATCTCGCCGCACCTTGTGTTACATCAGGTGGACAACGATACTACGATGACGTATTTCGCGACACAGCGTCGAGAAGCTCAAGATTCATCATGAACTTACGAGTAAGTATTCGCGCAATGGTTTACACGTTACGCAAGCTTTTGAGGCTGCGGCGAATTATGAGAAGTGACAACGGATGTTTTAAGGATTCCGCATGTACATGTGTACGTACATATATTTATATAGATCCATGCACGTAAGTTTTTTAATAAATCTACCTAAAAGCAAAGCTGTATAAGCGTAACATTGATAAAAGGAAATAGACTTTTTGAATATTGATGGCCATGGCTATATGTTACGTATCTACTTTATCAGGATCTGAAAAAAGCAGTTCGTCAGATCCTGATAAAATATCTGAAGACTTGTCTGTTTGGTTAGTTACAAAGTAAAAACTGATTAATTGAACTTAATTCTACGGGAGCACGAGCGAAGCCGCAAGTTACAACTAGTTCGAAATAAAAACATTATCTATATGTACTCACATTTAAATAAGTAGATACAACGGGTACAAAAGTATACCAAGTTACAAAGCCTTATCCATACGAATGTAAATTTCTACAGACGTTTATTTAAATGTGTAGAACGTAAATGATTGATAGGAAATACTGCTTATCACGGTAACCTTTGTATTTACCTCATGCCTGTCATATTAAACGTCTCGTTTTATTCATTCACCTTTATGTGATAAATCTTAGTAAGTCCAACTGCTAACTCTAAATATAACTATTTGAATTTCTCACCAATGTAATTTACAAGTCACCTGTATCGATAATCCCATCATCCCTTGTCAAGGATTCTGTTCCGATTATCTTATATATCGATTAAGACGTAATAATAATAATTATTATTATCTCCAACCACTCGACTACGAGACGAGTCATAGCAAAATGTCTGGAAGAATTTAATGCAGTAATAACAGTATTCGAATAGTTCTCTGGGTAGAGTATAAAAAATAGCGACTGCCCTGGAATTGGAAACTTGTAAGAAGATCTGAAAGTCCACTCGGGAGCCACATTTTGTGGGCGTGGTCTTATGAAGAGTTACAAACTAACGGCTTCAATAAAAATGCTTAAAATCAAGCAGTTCGTGGAAGGTGCTACAATAGTTGAATTTAATTTTGTGATTTGTGTGATTTGTGAGCGGTGTATAGCTATTTGGCTCTCAACATAACGACTCTGGTAGCAGCATTATGCTACTTTGTTTCCTATTTCCATAATATAAAAGATGTGACTGGTATTTGAATCACCTCACACGTGTTTCTACTAATGGTCTGACGTCATATTGTCATATTAAGAATCACAGAAATTCTTTAAAGGGAACGTCTTTCACACAATACTGCAATTTGATTAATCACAACATTATAACATATCGTGCGATAAATGATTGATACATTGGAATGATCGATGTCTTTACGTAAGGAAGGAAATAATAGCTATCGTATAGAATTACTTCTCATGTGTAAGGTGTTCATGAACTACTCATGTTCGTGGTCAGGTGTCGTATCTTCGAGGAATCTGAGCAAGAGTCTGGTTACAGTTAGTCACAGAAGCGTTAGTACCTATTAAAAACATTAAGTAGGTATTTAGTATTCAAGGGTGTGAGGACTCGATAAATCCAAAACGCAAAGGCCCGTGAGTGATGATGATGTTTGGAGAAGGTCTATCTCCAGCACTGAACGTCTATGGGCTGAAGTAATCGTGATAATAATATAATATCTCAAAGCTACACCACATCTGTCATTTCCCTAAAATCTGTCAGTTAAAATATGCCGAATTTTATTGGCCGCTTATGTGTCTGTGTCTGAATGGTTGTTTAATATTCAAATTTAAAATTACCCTTGGAATTGTTTTTTAATAAAATTTAATATATTTTTTATAATTTTTTAATATTATAATAGTTTTTTTCGCATTGTCGTCTGTCGTTGGCCTTCGAAACTTCACTCGCGGAGTTTCCTCTAGCCTTTTTTAAACTGACCTTAAAGATAACATTCGTAAATATTTAATATTAAATTATAATGAAAACATACGTGTCCATGAAATCAGAACCAGAAAAGTGTAGAATATTTCGTGTAGTTTGTATACTTACTCACTATCAATATTTTTATATCTAGCTCATTTGTTTCTTGTTATTCGTGAATCTTGTCTCATTTCAGAGATTTAAAATGTCTTAAATCATCGATACATACATTTGATATGGATTGTTATTGGCATACAATACGATTTTGAGATTGGGAACTACTATAGTGATTCAACACTATTTCAAATATTACGCTGAGGATATAATCTTTGTGAGTAGTTTTAGCGTCGCCAAAATTACTGATTTGGAAAACCCGCGTGATCGTAAGCAGGTATCTATAAATAAAATAACAATATTTCCTCCACGTCGAGTTTGCAGATGTACTTCCTTATCTCGGCCGCTAACTAATTTGTATTCGCCACCTCCTCTGAAATGTTACCGTAATTCGGCATTACGCATCTGTACTTGTTTTATTCCATTCATTTGTCGGTGAATATATTAGCCAAAGGAATCAGCTTTATATAAATACGCGTATTGTTTTATAAGCGTATTATTATTTATTAATGTAGACGAAGCGCGTCAAGTTTGCAAGGATAGAGATATTTGACACTCGGTGCTTTCTGCCTAACCCTTTAGGGACCTGGCGTGATGGTATGTTGTTGTTGTTGTATTATCTATTACTCGTAGTGAGTGAAAAAAGCTATTAAAAAAGGAGATCCTGCTTAAATAGAGAGCTACAAGACATTCGCATGAAGCTTTCTCTGTGACATAATAGGGTACAATATATAAGCGAGCTATACTATTGCCTAATTGTTGTCTCAAATGCAAATTCTCGCAATAAAATGACATTTACATTTTGCGTTTCCTCATTAAACTATTTTCATGGATACCAGAGTCACGGTTTTATGTTTGTTTTGAATCTTACATGTGTGTCAATTTTCGTGTAATAATTTAGCAATAGTAAATATTTATTGTAGTTTTACTTTCATTTCCTGAGTTTGTACGCCGTTAAAGGCAAAATATGGCTTGAACTAATAATCTTGTAACATCTTTATCTGTATGTACCCATATTTGTGCAAATAAACGTCTTTGTCTTTGTTTATAATATTTGCAATAAGCATGCATTGAACAAATACAAAAAAACTACAGACGAATTGAGAACCTCCTCCTTTTTTTGAAGTCGGTTAAAAAGAGGAAATAAAACATTGAAATAATTTTAAGATATTTTAATTTTGAATACACGTTGCATGTAGATTCGTATGAAATGTTCACATACAGGATAAAATACTTTCCTACTTAAAAAACTAGTACAGTCACAAACATAAATACACTACCTAATGTAAGCTTATCGATTTCAGGAACTTTAACATTTATGTGTCGATGGCAAGATAATGTAAATGCATAACTAACAACAGTGTTTCATAGTTATTCATTGATTAAAAACAAACATGTCTGAACTATTCGAAGTAATCTTGCGTGACAAACGAAATATAGTTTAAAAATGGTAATTACGAAAATAAATGTTATTTTTTTAAATACTCGAAATCTAATAATGCTTTCTGTAGTTTAGTTAGATAAATATATTTCATAATTTAGTCGTAGTACATTTATGTTTGTGATAATACGCATCGATAAATATATTCTCGTAAATGATCACATTGCGATACTTTTACATAATTACGCGTCTATAAACTAAGGGGCATTCGTTGCCTACAAGTGAAAACTCACCACATGCGTTTGCCGTAACCCAACCCTTTTAATAATAATACTTAGTAGAGATGGGCCAAGTAACCGAATACCGAGTTTTGCTCGGTTTAATTTTAGCCATTCGGCCGTATACGAGTAGATAAATAATCGTCGAGTTTGTCGTGTACCGAGTCTCAATCGATTATTCGGCCCATCGCTAATATTTACCTACAACTAAAATAAACCTATAGAAATTGAACTTGTACAAAATAAAGTGACGTATACTATTCCGAGCGCCATTGATTAATAAACGTTGAGATAAAAAAATCCAGGATTATCAAATTGTTTGAAATTAGTTTAAAGTGATTATTTTTCTCGGGTTTATGTACTTATAACGATAAGAGGAAGTACGGATATCCTAGTAGTTTGGTCGGCATCCTCCGGGGTCTGCATTTAGTATTCTAGTTCTATCTCTGACGTTACAAATGTACACGCTTGTTTGAAATTAGGTACAAATATCGCTCGCTTTAAGCGTGCACGCTAGAATTCCTCAGAACGCTCTTTTAAGATGTGCGTTAGTCTGCCGTTCTGCACCTAGTCAGCAAGTAGCCTTTGTCAGTAAATCTTCTGATAATAGTAGGTCTGAGTCCAATAGAACAACAATAAGGACTGATTTTTTTTTAAATAAAAATAATTATTAATTTTCGAATGTTGTCTTATTAACGCAGTAATGAAAATAGTGTTCGGTGTTTCTCAGAATGTGAAGCGAAAACTTATTACCTAGGAATATAGTATTTGCAGTTAAATTAATAAACTAGATATATGATTGCTTAAAACTAGATTTCGAACGTGGTGAGTTTAATCACTAACACTTCAATATACATACATTAATAACATACAATGTTTAAATACCACTAAAGTACATTATAAGGCCCATCACACAGTTGTACGAACACACATAGTTAGGCAGTATAAAGTTTAATATAAATATTTTAAACTGTTGTATCCATAATCCATTCAATTCGGGTTACTGTGACCATAACAAAGTAATGATCGGTAGCGTTTAATAATTATTTTGAACTTAACTGTGTGTAATTGCAAAAGAAGACTATTTTAATATCGAGCTTATATTATAGATTACCGAAAATATATTTTGTAATAAGTATTACTTAAGTCCTATGTTTTTGTTGAACGGTTTTCTCGCAGACGGTACCGTTTAATACAATTAATTACAATCGTAACTTTATCGACCGCAAAAGAGTTTTTCTGCCTACTTTAAGGCTATTTATAACGACATCGTTAAGTGATTTTTTTGAAGTTCCATAGCAAACAAAATAAAGGTCGCATTTGCCGTTCATTTCCGAGTCTGTTTAGGGCTCTGATATACCCTGTGCAAATAAAACATGATAGGATCTAGTATAAAAGACTAGAGATGATTACTTTATTATGACGTACATATACAACATCGCACCATATCATAATGGACACTTACAGCTACGCTATAAAAGTCTAACGGACTCGCACTTCTTCATAACCAAGTTAATATAGTGACTTACATCCATTACATATATAAACTATATCTAGTTCTTACGACGTACGGTACGTAAACGATTACAATGATCAAAATGCAATTCAGGAATCCAGCTTTCATTTAATCAAATATTCCTACGTATATATTTTAAAAATATTTATTTTTAATATATCAAGCAGATCACACGTGTAAACGTTACCATATAAAAGTAGCTTACGAATATTACGATGAGATTTATAATCATGCTTATAACGAATGCAAGGATATATAAGTTCGAGACTATATATATATATATATATATATATATATATATATATATATGCATATGTGTCAATATAATTATACATGTATACATGCGAAAATAGTGTAGTCGAAATGATTAAATAATTAATTAATTAATTAATCTAGTTTGTTATGAAAAGAAGTACTTAAATGTAGGGTCAAGTACGTTCTTAACTATAGCCAAACCGAGAATAATAAAGCTGACAAAATATTTACAAGTAATAAAGCTAAACTCTAAGAAAATTCTATGATCGGGTCAGTGATTGTTCTCTATTATTCAGTATCGGGGTGTGGACCTGAATGTAGGCCGCGGGGTAACAGTAACAGTGTGTTTCTGGACCCACTACACATTTGGTCATTACGTTCACAATCCTGGTATCAATAACAATAATATTTGGTCATACTTCGTTAGGCACTCAAGAACAACCCTGCTGCATACAGATGACGACGGAGTTAAGCCTCACAGAATTTCTAGAATGTTATATGATATGTTCAATTCCGTTCCGTGACACGACACAATCTGTAAAATCTCAAAAATTCAGGCGGATAATTGCGCAACCCTGTAACACGATTGGTTAGAACGTACGTGAAAAATGTGTCGAAAAGTATTGGTTTTTTTTGTCACACTCGGCTGGAGGGTCGCTTACACAAAAGCGTTCAAGAATCAACGAATAATTTGAAGGGTCATTTGATAACAACTGAAAATTAATTACATTGTTATGTAACTGAATTTCTATTTTACAACTTTTCTTGCATTGACCTGTTGAAGTTAATTTATATCGCTATTTGAATATTCTCAAGACAAATGGTCCTTGATAAATTATGTATTTTTTTAATAAAAATATTTAATAAAAAATTAAAATTAACTTTTTTCAATACCTAAATATTTGACAAAAATTACTAATTTTTCAAAAATTGTATTTCACGGATACGTCACAAGCTGGCTGGCGAGAATTCTACAATAAAGTAATTCAACAATATACATTCATCATTCCTTCATTTCAGTTCTTATCAATCGCCTCCTCCAAAATGTCCGTCGATTTTCCCGCCAATACGTTAGTTAAAGAGCGCAGCCGGTTCTGGTGCCGAAGAGTTTTTTCAGTTCGGGCATGATGACGTTCTTCACGAACGTGGACTGGCGGCCGGCTATCGCGTCTCGCTTGGGGTTCTTCACGTAGTGCTTGATGCCGGGCTTGTGGATTAGGAACGCGTTGTTTAGGATCATGAAGTCGTAATCCTGGACGCAGAGGACGTAGCCCTGGAAGGTAAAATTATAAATTTAATATCTAGGTATTATAAGAAATGTGGGGGTGTACTACACTCCTCTGCCTACCCCTTAGGGGATTACAGGCGTGATGTTACGTTTTTTAAATAAGAATATGTATTCATATATAAACTGACAAATGAAAGGGGTAGTATTTTTGTACTAAGTACGGCAGTATATTCGACACCTTAAATGATTTATACTAACAGTTGCCAGAATATAAACGCTAACCGTTTGAGTAGGTTTATTTGGCTGTGTTAAGCGTGTTTAACGAAACAAACACAAATACATACTCAAAAGTTTGATTTCATCTTAACAAACACACATAGACTGATGAACATCATATCGATACCATTTAATGCTTTGAAGGGCTACCGGCTAGGTGCTGAATATCGAAAAAAAAATTTGCTCAAGTTTCTCTCTAGACAAGTGCTTCGTTTCGGATTGTATCCATTTCATTCTACAAACTGTTGTCTATGATCAATTACCTGGGTCATCTTGTCCTTTTTGCCCTCCCAGCTGAGTCTTTCGTCGTAGTAAGGATCCTGATGCGTTCCAATGAAGATCGGCTCCCAGTGGACAAATTTGCCGCGTCGTTTACCCACGTGGAACACGTCCATTTCTGAAACGAGACAAATACATTGTTATTTCTCTGGATAAATAAGTTGTAAGAGCATGTGTTTTATCTGGAATAGGTATAGGTACTATTACAAATATTTGTTGTAAGTTAACCGAGAAATTAATTTAGTCTTCTATACTTGATTCTTCACATACGCGGTGTTCATGTCAGTTTGCATTGTTTAACATTTAAACGCACGAAGTTCTTCTAAATTCAATTTATTTTATTCCGCCCGACACTAACCATTTATACCGAACACAAATACTACTTTAGACATTATCTCGCTACGATCGTCTAGCATATCGTGGTTGCTAAGCGAATTCTCAAAACAACCAGGTGACAGTTACAAGCGAGGCACACAGTTTGCAATTTTGTAAATTGGCGTAAGAACTTAAACTCTAAAGCCGGTCGTCTGGGAACGGGCTGCAAGGCGCGGTCATTGAACCATAATACGCAATTAGAATGCCCCATACGACGGCCACGCCATACTGCCTCAGCATAAATAGCGCACGACAGTAACACCACGGAGATTAATTGCCCCTGCATCGCAATTAGATATGCGAAAACGAGGCCCACTTTTTTGGTCGTATTATAGCGACGATGGACACGTTTATTTTTCAGCTCCTGCTTTCCCATTATAGGTCGCGAACGTCGTCATCATTATGCAAGAGTGACTTGGTCAGCTGTCGCGTTATACGTATACAAGTCCTTTTTTATTTATGATATAAGTCTACTATAACAACGCCGATTCAATGTTTAGGTAGTTTATTAATACTTTTATTAATAGGTAGTTTATTAATAGGTTGTTTATTATCACTTTATAGAAAAATCATAACCTATCGAAAATATTGAATTGAACAGATTGAATAATCTACCGCAGTTTTAGCACCAAAAGAGGTCAAATTTAATGCTAGCATGGAATCCAAAAATGGTATTAAATCACCCGATCAAGTTCCATGACGTGCATCCAATTATAGCCGATCAATTTGGAAAAGTAGGTCGTCTGTACGTACGATTAGTTTCCGCTGCAGACATCCACTGCTGACCCTGAGGTATGTTGTGGCAATTGGGGCAAACGTACTTATGGAAGGGTATGGCGGTCTTCTTGGCTAACATTGCTTGTAGTTCCGTTTTGTTCGATGGCACCTGAAAATACAAGTTTCAAAAACGTTGGCTGAAAAGTTCTCGATGTTAGCGCAAAATTATTTTGGCGTAAATCCAAATTGTGCTTTTGTACAATAGGTATGTCTGCAGTGCAAAATATTTTCGAGCACGTCAAAAAAGTAACCACTGCACTGCACTGCAAATTATGATATTGCGAAATAATTTTTCCTGTTGCAAAAGTAAGGTGTTTAGGAATACAATAGTTTCGTGGGCATGTTCACGTTTCTATAATCGAAATTGCTTGCTATTGCTATTGCTATATATCAAATGAATGTTTTTTACGGTATTGGCATACAAAACGGTTCGTTAACATACTCGTAAATATGGAATATATGTATGTACCTATTGTTAACAATGCGTTGGTGCTTTCGTTACATATAAGTAGTTAATGCTTCTATAATAAAACTGTTAAATCCCTTTGACGGCGAGTAATAAATTAGTTCGCCAAGAGTGGTGTAGTATGCCGAGACTTTTTATGACTATTATTGTACGCGCACTTTAGTGAGTCTGGATCGATACTAGACAGACGGTAAACAAGCCTACTTTTCGTCGTGTTCATGTCCACAACGCGGTAAGTGTATGTAATATAATTGTTAAGGCTCTTAAAACACACGCAAGAACAAAAACCGAACAGACAATTGTACATAACAAAATAAATTACAGGCATGTAATCATGTCATCTATATATTAATACGTGAAACAAAAACTTTGGATCCCTTTTTACGAAAATTGCGCGGACGGAGGAGTATTAGATTTGACACACTTATAGTTTATGTGTAGGAGAAGTGTGGAACGCTAATATTTTTCAATAATAATGCTTATAAAGTACATTAAA
>DWDX01002106.1:0-16096 GCA_018245675.1 Agara michaeli | reverse complement strand
CCACCTATTCCATTGTGGGACTTAAACGTAACTGGTGAAATGTGGGGGTGTACTACACTCCTCTGAGTACCCCTTAGGGGATTACAGGCGTGACATTACGTTTGGAGTTTCCAAATATGTATATCTATTTAAAATAAGGGTAACTTTTAACAAACACGCTATCGCTTACCACTTGTACCAAACGCGGGGTTGTCTTCGACAGCCTTACATGATATAGATACTGGCTGAGAGTATCATAATCCTTTGGAAGTTATTGTCTTGTAAGTAGGCAGGGACACAGAGGGAAGAATTTGCGAGGAATTTTCTTTACTTAGAAAGCTTTACATCTTTATATGTCTGGAGATATTATTGTTACTACAAAAAAATTCAATGATTTGTTATTACGTTTTATCTCGTGAACATTTTTATATTAAAATACCTAATACTTTAAAGATGGTTTTCAATTAGGTAAGTTCTACGCGCTACTGATTTTGTCCTGTTGCTTGTTTGCTGTGTTGTTGATCCAATGACGAAACTTCATTGAGTGATGAATTTAAGAGCTTCATTCCTGAAAATCAGTAGGTACGTTCTATTTTACATAACTGCAGCGGACACAAAGTTATTTCAGATAATTATGTTTGAAAAAAGCCTTATGTGCTCTCACTTTGTAGATTCCTGACTGGCCTCGTGGTCGAGTGGTTAGAGACCCTAACTGCAAAACCGGAGGTCGTGGATTCGATTCCCACTCAGGACAAACATTTGTGTGATGAGCACATTTGTCTGTTCTGTGTCTGGTCGTCATAAAAAAAATATCTATATAAGTAAAACATCGTATGTATATATGTATGTTTATCAGCTGGCCGGTTACCATAACACAGGCATTAAATCGCCTAATTTGGAATCGGATAGCCGCGTGTGGAATTGTCCCTAGATATTATTATTCCTAGATTATATCTGTTGGTAAACAGTAGATGATAGGCATCTGTAGTTCATACTTTAGCGGTGAGTATGCAAACGACTCGCGGAATTAGCCACCCAAACGGCGCAATTGTGGTACGAATCGATTCCCAGCAGTAAATACTTGTTATTAGAATTTCATAGCGTCGAGAGAGCGAAGTTCATTAATAAAACTTAATTAAGTCCACATTAAGAACGTCAGAGCGGATTTACTGAACGTCACTTAAACGAATTAATGGGATCTGGCGAGATTAAAGGGAACACCTTTCGTGTGTGAATACGGGGCGATATTATGCCCGGTCACGTCGTATTGTGGACGGGTAGCCGACAAGCGAGCTACATCGCTCACCTCTTGCTCCAGCGATTAGTCCCTGTCTGATAAACCGGAGGTCATGAGTTCCATTCCCATTCTAGACTAGCATTTGTGCTATGAGCGCATTTGCTTGTTCTGTGTCTGGATGTAATTTAATTTGAATGCAATACAGAAATTGTCGGAGTCTCTATTATTTTTATTGTTATCCTTATATTTGTCATAATTTCTAATTTGGAATATAGTATTTTGGACTTTTTAAATGCCATATTGGACGGTACTATTGAATTTGAAAATGAGAGAGATTAAAAATTATTGTGTTCTACAATTTTAGTTAATCAAAAGCGTAGCGTCACTCTTACGATAGATTTGGGTTAAAGGATTCGTTTTTCGCCGGCGGTAAGGCTGATCTTTGATTGCCACGTGCGTAGTTACAACGTACGATTGCCTTAATTGAGTTCTCGTTGTGCTTTGTTGAACGTAAATCAAATAATGGATTGATTGCTTTCGAAGACACGTTCGTGGTATGTCGTGGGGACTGGGTCAATGTGCCCCTTGCCTTCGATACAGGGAATAACTAATAGCAACTGTGCTAAATTGAACAACAGTTCTACAAGGTTGCTTGCAGATATACTAGGGCAGCATAAACTTGTGATATGCTCGCTAAATACATAAAGGTATACATTACTAGCAAAATAATATCAATCACAATATCTCGTAAGGGATAGGTACATTTAAAAAATGTAAATTTAGGCACCTTACAGGTGTCTTTACGCACCTGGATTCGGATGGGATCAGTCGGTGTAATGACAATTACTAATACGTTAAAACGCGCTAATTAAAAGCGTGATATAAGTTCGTATGTTTCCAATAACAGGTAACTTTCATCTCTTCAGTCTGAAATGCTCTGACCGCCTGTTTTTGTGAGATTAAGCCTCCAAAGTTAATGGAGTTTTCTGTCCTAAAGTCTGCGTGAATTAGTGTTCTATTTTCAAAGGCGTGAAAAACAAGAGTTCCTCTCGATATTTTAAAGTTAATCCGTCAAATCAAAAACAAATTGAATTCGTTTTCCATATTCAGATATTCTTTTATCACCTGCATCTGCAGAAAACGGCTGGCGCTGGGTTCAGCTGCAAACGTCCTATCTCTCATATTTCAACTTCTTACTTTGCTGTCCGCCGAGTATCCGTATCTCATATACCAAATCAATGCTCACCGAAATATTTCACAAGCATAAGTGATTACGTCAAGTTCTTCAAGCTTCATCTCGCGCCAACTGTGCATTTCCTGTTTATTTTTATAATTAATAAAGAAAATAAGCGGCCAGTCACATCAAAGCGTTTAAAAATAAATATATAGGAAATAAACAGAACTGTGTTTGATTTATTTTCGACTGTCACTCTTTTAAAAATGTCCAAACAATATTATTTTTAGATTTGTACGCATTGGGAAAACTTTAGACCGTGTTTTGCTTCAGTCCCCCGTGATACGGACGACTCGTTAAACAGTTTGTCGTGGCTGATATAATAGTTATTATAGTGATAATCAATATACTCCTGGTTGTTACAATAGTTATTACAGTGATAGGTAATAATCAATATACTCCTGGTTGTTACAATAGTTACTACAGTGATAATAATCAATATACTCCTTAGTTGATATAATAGTTATTACAGTGATAATTAGAGTATTCATAGTTGACATAACAGTTATTAAAGTGATACCGAACAGTCATACCCTGGATTGTAATTATAATGATTGCATACAATGAACAACCTTAAATAGTTTAGTTAACGTTATTTTAGTAAAAGTTACACAGGCCAAACTATGAACTTATAACTAAGTAATTTATGTTGCTAGTTATGAGCTATTATATTGAAAACAGCAAAAGCCTTATTAACCCATATTTAAAGTTTCTTTTGTTACAAGATATTGCAGAATATTGTTACATTTATATATTTTTTTTACTTGAATTGGTATTCATTTGCTAGCATTGAACTGACGCTTATCTCGAAACGCGCTGACAACTCCATCGCTCTGAGCAGCACAATAATCTTATCGGCAACCGCTGACCAAGCTCTCCGGGTAACGTACTCAAAGGGAAAAATCCATTAAAAAAGAATCCGCTTACGGGCCCAGATCTTCCTACAATGGCGTAATCAATTCTGGAGTACCCTTCAAATATTTGGGGTCGATTACAGCATCTGTTACTGTAGCGTCCACCGCGTTATAGTGACGGTGAAGCAAACAAAAATCGCCCTTAGTACATGGGGTTAGGGTTAGTTCAACAGCATAAACAATCTTTTACAAGTTACCATTCACCACATGGTATAAGTCTGGAGGTTATTAATATACAATCGGACCCTTTCGAACAATTTCTGGACCGATTTAAATGCTGGTAACACTTCAATGCGGAGTTTGAATTATTCTATCTGTATACAGCAATGCCCCTTCGTGTATGGGTTTGAATTTTTAATCTGTCCTTACATTTATAATTAATCTGTCACCTTTCTGTACTTGTACATAATATTCATAACATTCACACATATGTGTGTAAAGTGAATTCCAAGATACGTGGTTTTAAATAAATGATTTGAAGATGATGACCATTTTAATAGGAATGAGAGAAATATTATACATTATGACATTATAAAAATATGATTTTTACGAATTTGAATATAGAACATTTTTATTACAGCCAGTACTACTTATGAACAGCCATTATTTTCCAACAATATGGATATGTATATATGTAGAATATGTTTCATAAGTTGACTTTCTCTGTCTGTATTTTCGCTTGCTTGTTGGATGACACTACAAGTAAGGAATATTGTAATATTAATAACAATAATAATTGGGGACAATTCCACACATGCCTGTCCGATTCCAATTTGGGCAACTGAATGCCTGCGTTATGGTAACCGGGCAGCTGATAAAACATACATAATATCGATACGATACGATACGATACGATCGATACGATATACGATATAACACTTATATAGATATTTTAATTACGACCAGACACAACAAACAAATGTGCTAATCACACATAAATATGTTTATCCTGGGTGAGAATCGAACCTGCGACCTTCGGTTTTGCAGTCAGGTGTCTCTAATCACTCGATCACGAGGCCAGTCAAATACTGTAAATAAGAAATAATCATTTTTTGTATGCGGTCCTTATATATAATCCGTATATATTATAATCTGTTTATTGTTTTCATAGAGTACGATAATAATGCAGATAAAACCCGCGTAGGTTTGCAGGGTGCATAGGGGAAAAATGCAATTAATTTTATCACAAAAGCCTTCCGCGCCGTATTGGGTGGGGTGGGGGCAACGACGTAATAGCAAGGAATGTTTCATTTGTACCGTATTGGGACAATTGAAACTGTTTATATCTTAACAGGCTTTTTACTCCGGCTGTGTTCGCAGATTTAATTTAAACGCCGCAAACAAAATTAAATTTATCATCATCATCAACTTGTTATAAAGTAGCTGATACCCCCGACTTCGCCCGCGTTGTTTGCACGTTATACCATTTCTGCGCCAGTAATGCCATCTGTAATGCTTGATTAAAACGTTTTTTCCTGTAAAAAATCGATACTTTCCCGCAAAAAAGAGTACTCTATGTCACTCTCTAAATCTTCATCTATCTCCATACCAAAAATCACATCGATCCGTTGCACCAATATGACGTGAAAGAATGACAAACAAACACACTTTTCCATCGATAATAGTACTATGGATTTCGAAACATTAAAAATGCGCAAAGGTTGTGATGTCAGAGTTAACAGATGACGTCACGATGTAGATTGAAACTGTAATGTAATGTAAAGTTCATGAATAACTCTAAGCATTACAACGTAACATTTGTATGTAAAAACCTTGATTCATTAACCCATTACTGATTTTGGGTAGCACTCATACCCCTATCTGGGCATAAAGGTCCGAAGCTGCTCGCCGTTTTAACGCAAACAATGACCCTTGCCTCACTAAGCCCGGACTTGAACCCGGACCCTTCCGAGTTGAAATAGGTCATTATCGGCTTTCGCTAATCCTGCACCTGACCGGTCGCCTCAGGTCGTCAATGTACTTTAAATGGAGCCATAAAGTCACATATCAGACGAACGTATTTCTAGAATTTACATACATACATAATATACGTTTACGTGTAATGTATCTTAATTTCGACCAATAGCTGAATACTACTATTTAAAAATACAGATGGCGTATAAGTCGTAAATAAACACAAAAAGAAATAAATAAATTATTACTAGCTTTTGTCCGCGATTTCGTCCGCGCGGAATACTGGCTTTGGGAAGCATTTTAATTTCGTAGGATAATTTTATTGCGAAACACAGTATTCCACGCGGACGAAGTCGGGGCAAAAGCTAGTATAGCCTATATCGATCAGTGATGATGTAGCATTCAAATGGTGAAAGAATTATTGAAATCGGTCCAGTAGTTTTTGAGCGTATTCGTTACACACACACAAATCTTTCCTCTTTATAATATTAGTATAGATATAGATATAGATTAATCAATGTACAAAATTGTACATAGATGGCGTAACAAGACGTTACTGACAATCGAAAGGGTTTTATTCGAAATTTTCTATAATCGCCTTCACTAATATTATCGAGAAATCGAATTGATTATGAGAATTTATGAACAGATATATAGATTGTTGATACGAGGACATAATTATACTATTACGATAATTCTTTACTTAAGTAAGCCGGTAGGTAGGTAGCTTAATTTCATATGAGTTCGTTCCGTACATCAACATCATCGCAACATCTCAATTAAGGACCCCACACATTTTCCTACACTTCGACATAAAGCCTAGTCGCCTCGGGCGATAAATCGGTATACCCTATAATTATTTGTCGGCTTTCATTAATAATGCATAACTCGATCAAATGTGACCCGAGTTGAGAGCCGTGCACGCAGTCCGTAAATGTACGCTCTGCATTGCGTATTTAACGCTCTTCGAAAGAAGTAAGGAGAGAATATTTAAATATAATTTTAAACTTCGGCTTATTGTAACTTCCTTGTATGCTAGCAACGAATTTTTGAATATTATGAAACATATTGTAAATGTTAATTTTAATGTACGTACGTATACTTCAATTTTTTTACTTTTTTGACATTAGGATTTTTGGTATTAAAACCCGTTTTAGGAGGTAGCTCATCCCATTTCGGAAGTCGCCGGGATTTCTACAAGAATGCATAGCTTTACTGATCTGTCTGTCGGTATTAATAAAGCAAATCACCAAGTCCATATAAAGCGGAACAGTAAAGTTATGGGCGAAGATAGAACGAGGTAAGGTATCTTAGGAAAATTTGCCCTGCAACCAAAAAAGAGGGAAAGTTTATGAATTATGAAAGTCGGTCAGTGTACACACTCCTCAATATAATCGAACACGAGCGTGTTATTCTGTAAATTAAAACCCACCTTCGCGCGCATAATCGACTGAATAAATATCGTCTAACTACCACGCGTTCTCGAAGCTTCTCGAAGTTTCCCGAACTCCAATGTCACGTATTGATATAAAACAGAATTTTCATATTACGGTGGGGACATTTTGCTGGAACCCCTAATTGTTCCATTGCTGGATAGGCCTGTCATAGTGAGACCGTTTTAAGCCTTAGTCCACCGCGCTGGGCAGGTGCGGATTGACAGACTTTACACACCTCAGAAACATTACCTATACATTACGAAGGTGTGCAGGTTTTTCACGATGTTTTCCTTCACCATTATTATTATTAATTATAATTATATTTCAAGCAATCCATTGCCTAATTTGGAATCACACAGCCATGCGTGGAACTGTCCCCGGATTATTATTAATCATCCGTTAACTTTTGACGTTTTTCCAAAGACACATAGTAACTCCAAGGAATTGATTCGCTTTCAAAATGTTAATAAGTTTCTCGACATTGAGACAACCGGTCCTTTCTCCTTTCTTCTCCAAGACAATGGTCCTGTCCTGATATTATCGGATACTAAGATGCCTTACAAAAACGTTGTACCTTAACAACAGTTACTGTAATGCGGAACGCGTTAAACTATGAAACTGTAATAAGTGTAAAGCTTTTAAAAGTTAAAAAAGCTTACATTTTAAATATTGTATTGTCGTGGAAACCAAACGTAAAATTTGAGCAACAGCTTAAGTGAAAGTGTGTGAAACATTGATTGAAAAATCCCAGGACATACATATAATACATATGAAGTTAATTAAACCTTTATACTATTTATTGTTTGGAATCGCCAAGCCAACAGGTTTATGACAGCGGACATAGTCCAATCCTTAGTGAAATAGACCTCTCAGCCGAAGGTCGTGGATTTGATCCCAATCAGAGCAAATATAAAATTTGTATTACAACCATGAATATTCTTTGTATCTGGCTCGATAATTTGGGATCTCTGCGTAATTTGGGATCAAATCGCAGTTTGGGAACTTTTTTCAATTGTTATTTTTATTTATAAAGCAATGTTATATTGACGTTGGTCTGCGTTAGATACCTGTGTAAGCTCACGCTAGTAAATGCCTAGTCTGTTACGTAATGGCACGATCGAAATGCTTGGATACAATTCAGGAACTAGGCCAGGTGCGGAATGCGGAATGCGGAAGTCGGCAACACTCGTTCTCGATTGATGACACTCTGTTTGAAAGGCTGTTCGGCGCTTGTTTGCTAACCTATTTTTCGAGTGCTTTCAGCTCGTAAAGTTGTAACAATTAAATCTTCAGTGCAATTAATACGCTATTTGAAAGTAATTTTTAAATGTCAATTCTCTTTCGTTTACGTGTTAGGTTTGCTGGGATGGCATTGTATCTAGCTAATTGGTTAATGCGATATTTTGTAATGATAATCTTACGATGATAATTTTGGATTTTCTCCAGGATATAAGACATAGCAAAGGCAAGATAAACGGAAAATATTGGATTTTACAGATTAATAAACGCAATATGTGTTGCATTTGTAAGAGAGTTTCCGTGCTCTGGAGATTTCGTTAAGGAGTCGAGTCGGTACCTTTTATCACCTTCATGTAACAATCATTGAGCTAATAAAAGGAGGTACTTTAAAGTTGTTTCGTCTAGACATAGAACTAAATTATTTAGTTATCTATGAACATTTTTTTTTATAAATCTCAATTGCACCCGTGCGTAGCTGGGTCGTAAGTAAATAGAGAAAGGCTTTATACGAATACTTTTTTGTTTATTAACATGATGTAATAAACCGTAATAATGGTGGTGATTAATTAAAAATTATTAGTGATTTCGCTTCAAGTGTCCACTGCGCCATTGTTAATGAAGCTACAGCGTTACCGATTTGTAAACTTGGTTCACCATGAACGGACTGGCGATAAGAGACTAAGTATTTCCTGCAATCATTTTAAATCTCGAAGATCACCGTGTGTTAAAGTAAACAATTTTTTTTCCCTAACATTATTAAATATGTGGGGGTGTACTACACTCCTCTGCCTACTCCTTAAGGGGATTACAGGCGTGATGTTAGGTTTTTTTTATTATTATTAAATATCAAATGATTGAATGATCGTCTCTTGGTTAAGTACTTACAGACACGGACTGCTCGGAGGTCGTGGGTTCGATTTCCAGCCATGACAAACGTTTATGTGACAAACATATTTGTTTGTTCTTATGTTCTTTCATTTTTTTCTGCTTTATCTTGTGATTCTACGGGCTGCCGCACACTGGGCTACTAGTGACGGCCACAACAAAGCCACTAGTCGCCGCAAGTTAGGAAAGAGTTTTTTTATACAAGTTGTAAACATCGGCGCAAAAAGAGCGTTCGAGTTGCCTCGGTCAAGCCACGAGAACAGCATGGTCGCGTTTAACGGCAGCCATTACTGGCCCAGTGTGCGGCCGTGCTAAAGACTCCAAACACGTAAAACTTAACTTTGTCGCCGCCACCAAACTCGCCGGCGATAGTGCAGGATGTTTATCTACGCAACATTATCGCACGATATTATTTCCCGCACAATTTTACCGGACCACAAATATTTTAATGAAGTTCCGCAGTGAAAAAGTTCGTTAAAAATGTATTAAAATGCGAGCCGCGGATGTTCGATACATTTTGATATGAGCTTTTAAAAGTGTTGTTAAAAAACATTCAACTGATGAATTGGTCACTAAAGCGTAACATCTCCACCAGCTGCACTGGAATAGCGTGGTGGAGTATGATCCAGTTCTACACGGCTGCGGGCAGACGTATGCCCAACAGTGGGATGTAAAAAACGGTCGGAGCGATTATTAAAATAAAACGGAACAAAAACAAAACATCAAGTCACTAATAACTTTTAATGAGTTGAACCTTGTATGGGAAAACAGTTGAACGAGAACAACACATTAATACAATGGTATAAATGGATATGTATGAGTTATGGCTTATGGGCGTCCTCTCATCTGGGCGCTTTCGATACATCTCAATTACGGATGGGAATTGAAACGGTAAAATTTTATATGTGAACATTGTGTCGTATC
Organism: Agara michaeli; assembly: GCA_018245675.1. NCBI lineage: Eukaryota > Metazoa > Arthropoda > Insecta > Lepidoptera > Hesperiidae > Agara > Agara michaeli. The sequence goes on along the minus strand of DWDX01002106.1, from coordinate 6,334 downwards.
GCAAGCTGAGAAAGATAAACGATGATAATAATGACCTATAACAATTGCACACGCGGCTATCTGATTCCAAATTAGGCAATTGAATGCCTCTGTTATTGTAACCGGACAGATGATAAATATACACATATACCTACAATATAATACTTATATAGATATTTGTATTACACCCAGACAGAATAAATAAATGTGGTCATCACACAACTGTTTGTCCTGGGTGGGAATCGAACCCACTATCTCTGGTTTCGCAGTCAGAGTCATTAACCGCTAGACGACGAGGCCAGTCAGAAATGAAAGTTTCATTATACCATCACGCTAGGTCGCTAACGGGTAGGTAGACAGCCCTGAGTGCCAAATATCTCTGTCCTTACAAACCTGATGGTCTTCTACCTTCATCTCGACTTGGTGTTCGTATCACTCCCTCTCGCGTCTCTCTCCTTCTCTCTCTTGCGTTTCTAGTGAGAGAACTACCTTATAACGATAAAACTGAATACATTACGAATAAGTTTCTTTATTTCCAACATCATAATTACACCGGGTTTATTTATTGACGCAATAATACATTCGATTTGCATCAATCGGGTTTTAATAACTCGTTAGATGTATAATTATATGGTGGTTCTGTGTACGTTCGGGGGATCCACTAACCATGAAGATGGAAGATAAAACATTTTTATTGCTACAGTTTGTATTATTATATATATATATGTTTATACTGTGTGAACTTCAAGTCAAATATGGTTTTTATTGAGTAAAAAATGACGATAGGTAAGTATTTCTTACGGATTACATTTTTTTTCAAATGTTTCTTTTGTTTAAATTTTCTATATTTTATGTGACGCGTGAAACCGATCTGCACTTGGTCAGCGTGGTGCACTATGGCTTAAAACCCTCTCACTACGAGAGGAGACTCGGTCCAGCAGCGGACCCAAAAAAGCTGTTTAAAATCAGGTACGTGTCAGGATTTGAACCCTAAACATCGGCTCAGGAGTCAGTGTCTCTAACCATTACGCCAAGAGGCCGGTCATAGATAATATAGAATGTAATGTCAGCGTGTCAGATCGTGGGTTATAAGTTTATTAAATTATCTAATTTATCATTAAAACTCGAAATGCGGTTCACTTCGAAATCGATGGTGAAGTTAAGGAATTAATGGGTTATAAACAGTGACTTCACAAATCAGGTAAGAACCCTACCCTTGTCATGACGAAATTTTAAAGTATACCTTATCGATTAGGGCGTATTCACAATGGAAGTCCAATAATATCGAAGGTGAAATATTGAAGAACAACATAAAAAGATAATATATTTTTTGTTAAAGAAGAAAGCAAAAGGTATAGAAGGTAATGGTATTGTTTATATTAAAGGATAATAAATGTAACAGTAAAAAAAAATGTCTACTTGAAAATATGATTAATTTTGTACCAATAAACTTTAGTAATATTCCCTTTACTAAGATAAAAGTGTCTCGTTTGCGTTAATGTACTTTTAACGGACGTTAAATGTATATTACACTGGATTTGAATTTAAGTACAAACACCAAAAATAATTATTATGGTAAGCTTCATCAAATACAATTTTAGTACATAAGTGGCATAGAATGTCATACGACAATAAGATAAACGTTCTGCAATTTTATGGGTGACATAATTTTATGCCGTTGTCAAACAGTGTGCATTGGCCCTTACCTGGCTGTTAAAAGGTCCTGTCTTACATTGGACACCTGTCGACGGACCCCTGTACATTTTTTTAATGTCAACGGTATGAGAAGCTTTGGGGTTGTGGTGAATTTTGATCACTTTACGTTTCATTGTACAGGTAATAACAATAATTACTGTAATTGGGACAATACCACACAAGGCTATCCAATTCCAAATTAGGCAATTAAACGCCCTTGTTATGGTGACCGGACAGCTGACAAACATATATATTACTTACGATATAATATTTATATAAATATTTATATTACGCCCAGACACAACAAACAAATGTGCTCGTCTGACAAAATCTGGGCTGAGAATCGAACCCACGACCTTCGATTTTGCAGTCAGGGTCTTTAACCACTCGACCACTGATCACACAAATAGTTGCGCTGATTGAGAATCAAATCTAGAACCCCCTATAAGTAGTCCAGCGTACTAAAGTAGCCAAGGTCATTACCCTCTATACTAATATCTGTGTATATGCTTCAATACTTTTATCTTTTATTTCTTTTGGGAGGATTCCTTTGTTTCCCAGTTCCATATATAATGTAATAAGATGTAATGTAAAAGATATAAGTAATCCAGTCAGCGACTCGTCAAGACCTCGGCGCCGATCTCCCGCCCTCCCTTAATAGTTGTAATTGGATGCTGGATATTTGATTAGGATCAAATGACGAAGACCAGTATATCTCGAGACGAGCGACCTAAATTATTCAATCTCACTGCTCGCTGATTGGGAAAGAAATTAATGCTTTTTCCGCTTTTAGTGTACTGTGTACTTTGAAATCTTCTTTAGAGTTTTTCTTAAGTGATATGAGGATTGTTGCATGCAATTGCTATAACGGTGCGGGAAAAAATACGTGGAAAACACTTAGATTACTCCATATTATTCAAGTTGGTTGAAGTATGCCTATTCGCAATTTTCTACTTTGGTAGACTGTCTTTAACCTTCTTATTATAAGAGAAGACCATATCACTGTGAAATAATGGAAACGGGTTCAATAGTTTTTCAAACAAAATCATGGATATAAATTGTTTTAGCAAGTAGATTTAGGACTGTGTTATTCTAGCTACTTCGAGGGCATATAGCTTCCTCATCAGCACTTTCTGTCCTTGTGTAACCAATAACCTTGGGTTGACTGGTAAATATTGTCACTGGGCATTAAGCTCGGCCTTTGTACATAGAACCGAGCACAGATTTCTTGGATTGACAGAATTATACAAAAACCACGCCCACATAGCAATTAGGTCCAATGTTTTTGTTTACAAGCCGTATCATATTTTCACTAAAGATACAATCTCCGGACGTCCATAATTAAGACATTCCTTAGCTGGACGATTAATAACGCACCTCGAATATGGGTGAACATACCAAATATTGGCTGAAACGCCGGCCAGCGCTGTTGGTGGGCCATATCACTTCATCGTTGTTGATTCATTAAGCCATGTCCGATTATCGAGGTACAATCGAGTTATCTCGAACATCGAATAGACGGAAACCGATTGGGATCCGATCGTAAACATGTTGTTTTGACTCGGAATTCGAGCCCACACAAAGACACTTGGAGATAATTACAAAAGATATGGGTAGATTGGTAATTATATTTATAGTTTTTTGAGTTTCAAAAAACATTTTTTATAAAGGCAGACTCGCAAAGAGGCCAACGGACCACGCGATGATGGTTAGATGATGCAACATCAAAGTCATAGCGCTCTGGGATTACCTCAAATGGAATCTGCGAATTCAATGATCGAAGTGGTCTAATCTAAAGTCAATTATAACAGTACAACCAATATAACCGCAAAATAGATGCGAAAATCATATGCACCAACGACTTTCAGAGTTCAGCTGATGCGTCTGTGTAGTAGAACATTTGGGGCAAGAATTTGAATACAAAAGGCTAGTGCTATTTTTAGTGAACTAGGAAATACTAGTACAGTACAGAATATTAAGAATTTAATATAGGAAGATCTTGTACTTCTCTAACCACGTAACGTCAAAATCGAAATATATGTTGTAATTACGCGCCACAGATAGCTACATAACGGTGAACGTACTAATTAATTGTACAACAATAAGATAATTCTACGCCGGCGACGATGGAAATCAAAGGGAACTAATTAATTCTAGAACAACAACATAATTCGACTAATAACTATGAGTTCACGATACACCAAATTGAATGTTTATTTATCCTCGTCGCTTGAAATATACCGTTCCCTACTAGCACAATTGCTTTATTTATTCCATTTGAAACCAAACGATCGTTACTAAACGCAACCAAAGCTTCAAAAGCAATACAATTGCTTTAAAACAATCGCCTCGTATCCTTAATACCCTTTCAAAGCTACTTAAAGTGAATATTACTGAATTTTCAATCAAGATCCATATCGCCGCGCTCATTAAGCCCAAAACAAACAATATCCATTCTTAAATTAACAATTGTAAACCCATTCGCATCATTCTTGAGTCGCCCACTCCTTTGTCCAAGCTATTTTGGGGTTTGGTCCAAGTTTAATATTTCTTCCATTTTGGACGTTATGAAATGAAATATTCCACATTCGGGAAGAATAGGAAAATTATTTTGTTACTATCACAAAATTATGTAATGTCTATTTTAAATCTGTCACTGTAAACTAGGCTCAGGGTACAACCAAAAACAAATATTAAGAAGCTACAAGAAATTCAGGAATTATTACGACAGCAGTTAGTTTTGATGTCAGGTGTTAAGACTAAATAAGCAAAGTTGAAATTTTGAATTAGAATAATGAATTTATAAATCACAAAGTTTTATTTGTTGTCATTTCTTTTTAAACTGTTAGGACTTAGGACAGGAAATTTAAAAAATAACTAGTACTTCTTATTCATTATTCTTCTTCTTCAGGCGTGATGTTACGTTTTTTTTTTTCTTATTGTCACCTTGTTCGATATTTATGTACCAGAAGATAAATGAACATCGAATTTCCAAATTGATTCTCGATTTGGGCGTTCGTCGTGAAGTGCATCGTCTCTTCCAACTTGAGCCTACGCTTGTACGTGTAAGGTAAGTCACGACCGGCCACCGAGCCAAAAGCGACATTTGATAATATCGTTCCCCTTCTCATTTGACCTGGACGGACCTTTGAACGCTATTGGACCGAGTTTGTCTTATGCATCGACTTGTTGAATTTACCCAGACTGAATTAATTTTGAGGAGTTTCCGCTGCCCTTACTTGGCATTGTGCGCTTGACATTTCTCGAATATCAAGCCCCTTTGTTATTTATCATGGAGCAATTTAAATGGAGCCATGTTTCAAGTCACGCGTTCGTGTTACTTACATAATAAGATTTGGACTGTGAGCAAATTTGCTTACTTGTTTCATCTCGAGTTAAAACGAGATCGGCCGTGAATCAGCCTGTGACTAAGAACCATATATGCGCTGGCTTGAAAGTCAGTTAGGCTATTTCAGTCAGATATGATATATATTCGGTTTATTTGTGTCCGTTTCCGCAGTAAATATAAATGGACTACCCAAAAAAAAGAGGAAATATACAATCCGAGTGGCGTTGCCGAAATCCGAGCTATTTTTGTTTGCATCGCTGACTCGCACCAGGAAGTGTTCAATACCGCAAGGGTCCGGACAGATTTTGTCATTTCGTTATTACATTGCCGCGTTGTTACTCCTTCCCCATCCACAGTTAAACACGCTTATAGTGAAGTACTGAAATTCGAGGGAATCAATCAAGACCCCATATCGACAAAGGGCCGAGTAGGGCAATTCATCAACTGAAGGTTAGAAGGGTCCTAAGGATTGTGGCTTTTTGCGGTACGCTAAATTAATTTGACGTTTCCAACATTTTGACGTTTGCTGAAACGTTTGAGGTTTAATTAGAAGTTGGTGAAGTACTGAACATTGTTTGTCGAATTCTTTAAACCTTGGATAAAGTAGGTTTGGTTATTTTTTCGGCTTTCGCTAATACGGATAGCATTTTACATAGTTACGATTCCGATATCGCGTTATGGCTAAGTTAGTCTGATATTTGGGCTCGAAACACGTAAATATTGAAGTTTTAAAGTTCTATGTAGTGACATTTTTTTCCTTTTCGTCATGTATTTGTTTTCTTTATGCAAAAAAAAACCTATTTTCAAATTTAATTTTCAATTGAAATTTTTCTTAAATACACAAAAACCACATAATTTATTACACGAAAATATTACGTAGATAATAATCAGTGTGAACCTTTATCGATGGGAAGGGGCTGAAAGCAATTTATCACACGAAGGTCAGGAGGGTTTTTAGGCTCCTGCTGTCTTTTTGCGACGCCAAATTAATTTCTGCCAGACATAGGGCAATGTTAATGACACCGTGACATTTTGCTATGCAAAACGGTAACAATTTAAGGAACGACTTCGAACATTTAAGGAAATTGCACACCTTAGAGAGTCACTACATAGTGTAAAAAAAAAAAAATACAGACGAATTGAGAACCTCCTCCTTTTTTTGAAGTCGGTTAAAAAAAAAAAAAACAAAGTCGCTTTCCGCTGTCTGTTCCTATGTATGCTTAGATCTTTAAAACTATGCAACGGATTTTGATGCGGTTTTTTTTTTAATAGATACAGTGATTCAAGAGGAACGTTTATATGTATAATAAC
>DWDX01002105.1:0-16099 GCA_018245675.1 Agara michaeli | reverse complement strand
CCATTGTGGGACTTAAACGTAACTGGTGAAATGTGGGGGTGTACTACACTCCTCTGCCTATCCCTTAGGGGATTACAAGCGTGATGTTACGTTTTTTGTAAAGATCTATGGTAATGAATTGAAATATAAAGATGATAACAGTAGGTACCATCTAGTGACGTTATAAAATAAATTATTGTTATAATAGTAGCTTTATCGCGAAAAATTCTTTTACTATTAGTCGCGTAGACCCGTAGAGCTATGTAGAGCTTTGCGAATGTAAATAGCAAAATAGGATACGTTTGTAAAGGCAGGAACTGGCTAGAATAGTCGGGTGTCATCGACCGTGCCTGCTGGTAGAAAGCGGTGACTCATACCGGCCGGCTCCAGGCAGCCTTGCCGTCATCTCTTTATTGCTATAGTGCAGCGTTTCAATGCTTATATAGATATAGGTACTTATAGTCGTTTATTAGGTCAAAAATACCCAAGGACCTAACCACGAAACTATATAGTCAGTTTATCGCCTGTTATTATAAAATCCCTTATATTTCTATATAAGTACCTACCTATTTGAAACGAAACAAAATCATACGACCCGACAACTCAAATAACGATAAAATCAAATGAAGATAAGTACTGAATACTGAACATCAACTTCGAAACTTTTTCTTATAAATATTTTATTATAACAGATATCATAATAAAATAAATACCTAGTATTATTCATTCATCCTAGCGTTTTACTTTACTTTGGAAAAATATTACTATATAACGTATTAAATGTATTTCTACTAACATTATTTAGAAAGTATTGGTGATAAACGTACTCAGGTCTCTAACAAACCTGTTCCGAGGGACGAGGTTTGTTTACCTCAAGAATGCAATGTTTATTTACTTTCATTCTTCAAACGTCCAGCGTAACCTGTCTTTATATTACAGAAAAGACCGCACAACCATACTTAGATCGCGACATACTCTCTATTCAATATACTTTCTTCCTGCGGTTGCTCTACTTCTTATTTAAATTTAAATTTTTAATAGTGAATTTTAATACATTTTGTAGATTGTAAGCATGTAAATATTATAAGTAGGTACTTTTGTATAGATGCGACGAACCTCTTTAAATTAAACTAAATAGATATTTATATTACTACCTATTACTTACCTAAAATAAACTTATGTAGTCATTAAGTATATTTAATGATTAAAAATGTATGAAAGACTGCATAGTTAGGTGAAGGAACAAACCAACCTAAGTACTTAATATTCTCGATAACACCTTGTTTTTGCTATAGTTTTATATTAACGAGTATAGGTAAGTTGGTTTCGATTACACGGTACTATATTGCCATAAGGTTGTAAGGGAGTGAGTATTACTTATGGCATTGCTGAACTGAATACGCTGGTGATTCATTTCTCGGAATTGACCTTGCTATGAGTCATTCGCTGGAAGGCAGAGTTGGGGATACCGCGCCTGTCTGCCGGTTGCTTGCACTAGACACACTCCGCTCACTCTGAGCGCTTTTTGTTTTACGTGCTGTTTGTGTTAGATTATAATTCATTAATTGGTTTAAAAAAATGTGTATATATAAAAAACGAAGAAAAAATTCTTAATATCTCGATACAAACTTTGTTGTGTGTTTCTAAAGTTGGATATCATGATAACAACCATGACGTCATTTATATTATTGAAGGTAAGTTGTGAATATGTAAATAATAAAATAGTTAACTATTATTTCCTATTAAAGCTCATCAATTTATTGTTACAAAATTTAATAAAACCTTAATAAGTATCTTATTTGACCACATAATGCTTATCTGACGTTGTCAATACGTCGACGTATTATGAGTTAAAGTAAAAGAGTCGATTATATATTTGTTGTCCCTTTTTAGCATGTGCCAAGTTTCAGTTTTTTTCAAACAAACACTTTGTAATGTTGTACCACTGATTGAAACTAGTTGGATATAACAGTAGGACGTCGGTCAGTGTTAGAATGAAATAGAAAGAATGCATGTGTAAATACTTCATTTTGGTGAATAAAGTAGAGGTACAAAAACTACAAAACAAAGTAGGTTATGTATAAACTTGTTTTGTTGTGGACTTGGTAAGTTTTGATAACGCAATATAGTAAAAATACACTTTAATACTTCTAAACATTCAAATCTAATGTGGGTTTGTTGTAACGCTGTAAAATTACGAAGAATATTCATCATTTGTCTGTCTGTGCTTGTGACAATTGTTAGTATAGTTGTTTCAACTTTTCAGACGAACTCTTTTTTGTTGAGGATGAATAGAGAGGATAACGTGAACTGGTTCCACGGGAAAATATCAAGAGACACAGCTGAGAAATTATTAAAGCAAGGTTCGTTTTATTTGCATACAATATTCCTCGATAAGTTGTTCTAAAGTTCTAGCAGTGCTAATTGAGCGTGTTTATTCGTTTTAGAGGGCGAGGATGGAGTGTTTTTAGTACGCGAGAGTAACACTTCTCCCGGAGATTATGTGCTTTCTGTTCTGCATCAGGTAAATTAAATTAAAATATTATTGGCAGAATCTGATTGTTATATACCTTACACTTAAACGTTATAATAACGAGCGGTTCATACAATGGTAGAACTCGGTTCTCTTGAAAATCTTGAACAATTTTTGAAATCCACAGAACCTCTTTAATATGAACTTCAAGAGAGACAAACAAATTCAAGTTATAAGAGTTCGATTTCTGTAGTTTCTATTTATTCATGATTCATGGTTTATTTTCTTAAGTGCATTTTGTAAAGAAAAATTTGACTTGTAGAAGCTTAGAACATTTTACCTATATTTGAATTAAAGAGACCAAATAAATTCAAAATTCTGATTGTACATGTTGTTTCTCAAATAACTTACTTTATTTTTCCCCGAGTTGTAGAGGTAAACAGTTCCAAATTATTGAATTGTAAAATCAAGCATGTTCGAGAAGTTAAAATGTATATTGCAATGTTATGGAAATACTCACTGATGATTTCAACATACAGAGGGCTCAAATTTAGAGTGAAGCAGGTTTTGAGACTTGAAGGAAGAAGAACAGCAGAAGGAAGAAACAAAACATTTTTTTAGTCGTGAAGGTTTTCTACTAATTGCGGTTCTACTGTAGTTTATTAAAATCACAGTAAACTTTATCATTAACCTAATTTATATGTATGTTCTAGGGTGAAGTTGTACACTACCAAATCCGAAGGCACGGTGAAGATGCATTCTTTTCTATCGAAGAACATACTACTGTCCATGGGCTTGACACATTAATACAGCACTATCGAGGAGACTCCAATGGTCTTGTCACGAGATTATCTGTTGTGTGTAAGGGTGACCCACCGCCGCATGAATCACGCACTCAGGGAACTACAAATTTATTGCATCGGTAAGTCTTAATACTTCTATACACCTGAAAACTTCTCAATTGTTGAAAACAATGATAATACCCATCATGCTTGGTTGGGTTTCGCATACTCTTGACTAAATTGTTGATGAGTATATTAAATAATGTATTTTGTCAATATATTGGAAGTAGTTTATAAACGTAATCAAATTGTTTAATTGTAAAATTTTACTTTTTTCTAAACTGATTGGTGCTATAATAGAGTACTTTTCAATTATGTAATGTTCATTTAAGTTCAAGACTTTAGAGCCAAACTCCTAGGCTTTCACTGCTTGGCGATAGTATTATTAGGATATGTTAAGTCGATAATATCAAGATTATATACAAAGAAATCGTGTAGTGATCTATTGGACCACTAATGTTGACCAAATGTTGTACAAATATTTACTCAACAACTCTTATGCTGTCATTTGGCTAGTAAATTGCATTATATCAAACATGTATTTAAAATCTTATATTTTAAAAATATCTTTTTGTTATTAACTTAATCTCATTTCTACACTCACACTGAATTATTAAACTGTTATAAAACTAAAAAAACAGTATGCCCACCGAAGTAACATTCCATTGAAATTGATTAGAATGGTTTATAGTAATCACCAATAAAAGTACAGACACAGCTGAAGAAGGAAGTTCTATTAAGAAGTGAGCTACACAAATTGCCCTTAATTTTTCTTTCAACATTATTGTTTGAGTGGGTACAATCGTGTAATACTAGATTCATGTAATGTATTATTTGTTTAATGCAGATGTATATTATAATCTATACGTACAAATTATAATTATTACATTTATAATTGAATTTTGTTACATCTATTATGTTATCATTTCAAATGTTAATTTTCTATTTAAAATTAATATCAGCTGCAAACTTTGCGGAAATACACCATGCCCAACAGTAGCATGTAAAATTTTTGAAACTACCATTTATATAATTGTACATTTCAGAAGGAATATGAATATTTCCATGATACTATACTGTCGGCGTATTATGGCTTTAAGATCATTTAAATAAACTTTTAATGGTTATACAGTTTAAACAAAAGGTAAATGTATTATCGCTTAAATACAAAAATCGAATGGAATCACGATCCTTTTAAGGTTTACGTCGCTCCCCCCGTATGTCGAAACTCCGGTTTGTCGGGTTATCGACCTTGTATGTACATTTTTTACTCCGGTTACACTAAGTGATCTGCCATAAAACACCGACAGCCTCATTGACGATTTCCTGCTCGGCGTATTGTCCAATATGCATATAATGATATCGAGAGGACGTGGTGGCCATTCATCTTCACTTTGAAGTGACAATGTCGCTGACTATACATAGACACCTTTCAATATTGTGTTTAAGCTGTATAAACATTTCTATCGCTGTTTTTACCAACTTCGCTGTCTAGAAACACCTTCGCTGTCTAGAAATACCAATACCTCTTGAGACCAGGGAAAACTAAAAATTATTTTGTTTGTTCCAAATATTGTATAGGCACCGCAAATACTGATTTCGCTCGAACGTCATTTTATTTTTAATATAATAATTTCATAAATATAATAATTTCATAGGTACTCGTATAAGTATATATACTTGAATCATGTGATCCCTGCCTCCCTATAATTGTAGAGCAGTTCAAACTTAAATCGGACCAACGAAGCTTCATTTCATTCTGTAAACACTGTTACCGGTGATACCAAAAATAAATATTTTTCTTGATGTATATTTATAATGAGATCTTTCCATACGAGGATATTACAGTCAATGTGTTAGCAATGTAGTAAGATATTTACCACTTATAAAACAGCGTCGGCGGTCGGAGATCCGAAATATATATTCTCACATCGAAAGGAAATAATTATATGAACATGTTGCCACAGCTTACAATATAGTAAATAAATATGTACGCACATGTAGCTCTGTACACAGTGTTACTCACGTCTCGGGAATGTTTAGTTAACGATGTCATAGCAACAATAATTCTTACATCTGTGTTTAAAAACGATGATTCACAATGTTTATGATAATGACTCATTATTATTGATTTACGATACAATTTCTTGTTGCATCTGTTTGTTTATAATTCTTATTGTCATTCGGGCTTCGTGACTGTGATTCAATTCGAGAAGCACCTTGAGAGGCGATTAACTTTTTGTATAAAATCATTTTGACGGTTATTACAAAAAATATATAAAGACTTATTTAAATGCTAAGTATACATAAAACTTCCACAAAATTATGCAGAAGAGTCTCAATCAATTTACACATGACTTATTCTATGTAATCGTATATAGTATATTCTAATCTCCACAACCAAGTATGTGTACCTACTTTCACAATATGTAAAGGTTCCTTGGTTATCTTTAACTAAAAAGGTAAAAGCATAACCAAGAAATAAGCTTAATTATTGATAGTATAAACCACGGCCAGGTGTCTAAGGCAGTAGACAGAGAACACCGAATGCCACATATCTCAATCGTTAGACTTGTGACGTGCTTCATCTACATTCATCGCTCTCTTTACACATATACACAGATTTCAACCACTTCTAACCGGCCAGTATTTGTCCTAATATTTTCCAAATAGGAGGCATCCATCAATATTCGCAATGTAAATGTAATAAGCGTAATAATATATCTTTTTACGTTATTTACAGAGCGACGGAGGCCGGCGACTACAATATAGTGTCTCAAATGCTGACGTGTGGATACAAGAACAGGGATGCGAAGAACCAGGACGGGCAGACGGCCGTGCACATCGCAGCGCGCGCCGGCCGCGACAACATTCTCGCCAAGCTCATAGAGAGCGGCGCCACTGTCAACGTGCGCGACTCCTTCGGCTACACACCGTTGCATGTTAGTTACACTTTTAATAGATTGTGCAATAATATTGGGTATAAAGTGATCCTGGTGTTTGGATGACAATGGCGACTTATAACAAAGTATTGGCGAAATTTATCATTAAGATCAGAACGGCTGAAGCGTTAACATATATAAGGAATTTGTGCAGGAAATGTATAGGGTCGGTAAAGGTAATATTGCTTTAGTCTTTGCAGCGTTCTTGAGAACCTCAAACCCTTAATAAGTCTAAAATGAAAACGGTTATTTTTTTTGAAATTACATCAAATATTGACATTAATATTTGACGAGGATGACATACAAAATCGAATAGTACCATTTTTATAATTATAAAACGTGATAGTGTAATCAATGTGTTCTTTTACAGTACACCTGTCAAAACAATTTGCCGAGTACGACCGAATTACTGATAACTAAGGGTAACGCAAATTACCAAATGAGGCACGCGCCCACGGGCAAGGTGCCGCTCCACGACGCAGCTCAAAGGGGTCATATAGAATGTATTAAGGTACATTTAAATTACTCATACAATACTCATATACATGTGAAAATTCGTACATTCGTATGTTTTTTTATTTTAATTAGTCAAATGAATTCTCAGAATTAGCACCAGTCGGTGAAGGAAATACTGCATAGAAACCTAAGTCACCTTAATGTTCTATCTAAAGCGCTTGAAGTCTGCCACCTCGCATATGACCATTTTCGAAGATTGATGAGCCTCAGACGTCATTATGAGAGTGGCAATAAAATGGTCCACAATTACTATGACTATAATTCAAATATGTCTTTTGTTTTGTTATCTGATTGTAGGTTCTGTTAAAATTAAAAGCACCTGCGCATCCAAGAACATTAGCTCACGAGACACCAGCAGACTTGGCCAAATTTTACGAGCATGCAGAATGCTATCAACTTTTGAGTGAGTATTCAGGAGATCATGTAATAAAATTTTCATTTGACATCGATGAGAAGAATGACGAATCTCTTTAGCCTGTAGTAAAATGTAAAATAATTCACTTTACAGAAAGTCACAAGCCGGAGCCGCCGAAGACGTCGAAAAGCCAATGGTATCACGGCACGTTAAATCGCGACGAAGCCGTGAAGCTATTGGAGGAGTACTGCAAGCAACACAAGCTGCAGGACAAGGCCAGCGACGGCGTGTTCCTCGTGCGCTACAGCGAGCGGCACACGGGCGCCTACGTGCTCACCATGCTCAGCGAAAACACGCCTTATAACTACATTATAAGAAAAGAGGTACAACGTTTATTTACTATCGTAACCAGTATAAAAGCATCACAGTAGACATATTTTTGTAATTATCGATACACAAAATAAATAAATTGGCAATCGATAATTTTTAATCGATGATATCTCAATTTTGAACTACATGAAATTTACAAACCTTAATATAAGTAAAGTCATGGGTGATTGGAACAGGGCGAGTGGCTGTTCATCGACGACGGGCCGTACCTGGAGTCGCTGGAGCAGCTGGTGGAACACTACGCGCGTGCACCCAACGGGCTGCCGGCGCGCCTGGCCGTCGCCGTCCCGCCCAAACCCAAGCCGCCCTTGCCCGAAGTATTATTTCCAATTTTTATTTCGATCCATCTTTTGTATATTAAAAAAAAAAATATTGATGAAGAATTGCAGTAGTCTATATGCCATTAACAGACCAGGAACGTCTGGCTTGAAAGAAGCGTGCAACTATGACATTTGGACTTGCAGAACAAAAGAACACAAACTATATGAAACTGGAATAAACATAAGTAAAAAAATATCCTTTCAGTTCTCCACAATGCCACGTACAAAGAAGTCATCGCCGAGCCGCGCGCCCATGAACCACTCGTTGTCCCTGGTGAAGCACGACATCCTCAACGACAAGAACTCCACGTCGATCCCGGCCATCAACAACAACGCCTTCGAGCTGCTCACCAGGAATCTCTCGTTCTCATCGGACTTCAACAGCGACAGTCTCAACAACAATGACGACTCCCTAAACGACAGCGATACATACAAAGTGCCAGTAAACAACAGCGCCGTGATTACGCTGCCTGAGAATTACAACGAGATATCAATCAATTCGGACGGGCAGCTGTCTACATTACAGGGTAAGATGTTGTTATATTGCATACAATAAAATTTTTTTATATACTAAAACTCCTAAGTTTTCAATAATCTTGAAAACCCGTATTGTATTGTAATCTATTTTCTTTCGATCTCTATTACTTTGGATTAAATCAACTATGTTAAATTACATCTGGTACGTAATAGTCAAAGGAACTAAATGTGATACAAGAATGTCAATAGCCCAAGTCATTGGTCTCTAGTTTACACTAAATCACTCTACCTGTCCCATATAGGGAGTCAACAAACATATTCTTTGCTTCACAGAATTCATCCCACTTAGTGAATTAACACTCGGAGCAGTATTAGGCGAGGGCGAATTCGGTTCAGTATTACGAGCCACGTATTGCCCGCCCGACCGGTCCACACAACAAGTTGCCGTCAAAACCTTGCACGTGCAGCATACAGATACCAACAAAATAGAATTCCTCTCGGAAGCTAAACTCATGATGTCGCTCAGGCACCGATGTATCGTCAGGCTCATTGGTGTATCTTTGGTAAGTTCAAAATTTAATAAAGAAATCTACTACACAACTGACTAAACCGTAATAATCAAGTACCATTTAAACTTACTGATAAGACCATTACATACATAAAAGGAATATGGTTGGCGGTTGAAATTCTGGTAAATGGTATTAAATTTCGGTTTATGATTTTCCATGTTACCATTACACCAGGGTCCACCACTAGCGATGATACAAGAGCTGGTGCCGCTCGGGTCGCTGTTGGAGTACCTGCTCCGTCACCCCGAGAAGGCGTCCCCGGGGTACGAGCTGCGGCTGTGGGCGTGCCAGGTGGCGGCCGGCATGCGCTACCTGGAGCGCCGGCGCTTCGTGCACAGGGACCTCGCCGCGAGGAATATCCTACTTTCCACCAGGTACATTAACACACTTGTTTTAGCTATATTCCAAACAAAAGAAATTATTCAAAGATCCCCATGTTGAGATTACACTCGTCAATATCTTTCATCGTGCATTTTTATTGATGAAAATCAGAGTAGTAACATAAAAAATATATATGCCATTTAATTATTTCATAGCATTCTAGGAACGAATACATTCAATTCACATCATTTCGTATTCGGGATCGCGGCCAACACCAGCAAAACGAGCCGATTGATATTGGCGTGTAATTCCGTTTCAGGCATCAAGCGAAGATTAGCGATTTCGGTCTGTCGCGCGCCCTGTCAGCCGACAGCTCGTACTACAAGGCGAGCCACGGCGGCAAGTGGCCCATCAAGTGGTACGCGCCCGAGTCGTACAACTACGGCACGTTCAGCCACGCCAGCGACGTGTGGAGCTACGGCGTCACGCTATGGGAGATGTTCTCGTACGGGAAACAACCCTACGGCGACATGAGGGGCATCGAGGTCGGTCTATGTCTCATGATCTACTTTTCAATAGTACTTTTTTTTCAAAGGTTACTTGCGTCCAATGAAGTTGGTGATTTTAAATGTTATTTTACTGTTAGTAATATACGTGTATCTTAAAATTAGTTTCTTATATGGAATATGTTTATATTTAATGTCACCAAAAAAGCTGTGTCAGAACAAAAATCAATGATACGCGGCAACCTAATTTTCTTAACGAAGTCACCTTATTATTCTTTGATTAGATTTAAAAAGTGTCATCGAACATTTATAGATGTTAAATTATAACAGAGAGGAGGATAAAAGGGATTTGTAAAACTATTACAGGCAATACAAATAGTGGAAAGTGGAAAGCGTCTCGAAAGACCTGAAGACTGTCCTGATGAAATTTACCAAGTCATGCTGGACTGTTGGGCCTACAGCCCTGACCTGCGGCCCTCCTTCGGAAAATTAGTGGATGTGTTCTCCCAGCATCCGGACTACGTCAACATTAGCCAGCTCGCGTTAGACAATGATGAGTGAACTGTGACATGTTTTTGGACAAAATAACTTAATGTTTCACCAATGTCTCACCGGTTGTAGGACGCAAGATTATTCACAAGAAGTATTTTTAAATTTAGATAATTAAGGTTACTTTGTATGACACAAAGGCGTTACAACCGAATACTCATTAGATGTTATAAACATGTATTGTTGACTTTGCATACTGCAATATATTTATACTATGTAATAATCAACAAAAGTGAAAATCAAGTTATTAAGTGGAACGTTGGCAGTGAATACACATAAGATGTATGTACGAGTTTAATTAAGAAAGGTTTTTGTCGAGAATATTTTTTGCATTTTTACAAACATATAGAATCTGTTATGGATTATACAAGCAATGGACAAATTAGATACTTGAAATAATTATAACGATTAAATATTATATGTAATCTATAGATTTATCAACATGCCATGATGTGCCCCTTTAACTATGTTATAATAATATTTATATGTATATAAGAAGCCATCATATAAGGGAACAAATATTTTGGATAGCATTTTAAAAAAACGCATTTTAAATAGTATTTCGTAATTTTATATCATCACTGTACATACATATACAAAGGATTCGTTTCATTCTTACTAACTACGAGGTGTGTTCTTATTAATTTATAATATAATTGTAAATCGTTCGAATACGTATTTCAAATATTTACACGCCTTTATTGCGCACGTTCCTTTTCACGAACCAGAATGGCTATACATGTTTATGAATATTAAATTATTACATTTAATATGCAACTTTTGATACAATTCGTACATTCCTTTATATTGTACAAATAATATTGTAAAATAGTATATTATGTAAGCACTTTTAAAATCGAAAAAAGGATTGTTAGTTATCATTTTAAGTATTAATTTAATTCTATGACATATTTATAATCTTAAGTGTAGTTTTTTTTATTTAATTCATAAATCGAATTGTACAATCTGTTCTTAATTTAAATCGATTCGCTATGATTTAATACCCTGATAATGTGATAGTTGAAACAATTTTTAAAAATACACTAAATGAAATCTGTATTGAAGCATATTTAAATTGCCATGAAAACGCCATTGTTCGTATCCAGTGTGATCATACTACAATTGCCATGAGGTTGTGTTATTTTAATGTACAAAAGTTTATATAGTTACCTAAATTTTATCTGTTTACTATGTAAAGAATTTATATTAAATTCGACGAGTCTGACTTAGGATATAATTTTATATTAATATAACAGATTATATCAGATGTGTTAAAAACAAATGTGATAATGGTATTTATAAAGGCGATTTATATACCCTATTGCTTGTTTCATTTATTTATGTTTTATAATTATTATTAATAGAAAGAAAAAGGAACACGTGACATCCTCGCACTCTTTTTAAATTACCATTTGCTCAACATATTAATGTTGCGGATTTATATTTATTCATACTTCGTATAGCAATTTGTAAATTCCGTAACCATGTGTGTTCAATCCACAGATGTGACAGAAGTCACTTGCATTTCAAGTAGTATACTATAGATAAGCGCTCTTTACGCTAAATGCTCACGCAGCGGTCCCAGCAGGTACAGTTTGACAAAAGTTAACTTTAAAAAAATCCAGTTTAAAATTTTAATGAGCTTATTTCACCTGGGTCCTGTGTGCGCAATTACGCAGCCTCTGCATTTCATAATTATTAGTTTCTATATGCATATAGATACGAGTCCAAATGTTACAATGGGTCCTTTTAGTATTATTTATATTTTAGATTTCAATACGTTCACCTTAGAGCGGTGCCAGTGTTGAAACACAGAATAACAAAGACTAGTCTTTGATTGATTGCAAAACTAAGATTAAAGTTTATTTATCTTATCAATATTCAATAAACAAACTAAACATACGATACAATATATCACAATGACTAACAAAGATGCATAGGAACTATTAATATCCTAAGGAATACTTATGCGACACTCGTGGTATGGAGGTGGGGGCGTTTCCGAGCGATCTTCGACACGAATAGCGTCCGCTTGTATGGAAGCTTCGCTGACGCCGGGCAAGCCGTACACCGGGAATGGCGGGCTCCTATCTGGCAGCGACAACTCCCTCCGGAACACCGGAGGAGTCGCCAAGTCTGGGTTTATAACGTTACTCCAAAGTAAATTCGTTCGCATATCTCCGTCTATAATTCTGCGCGCTCTCCGCCTTTGTCTTCTAGACTGTGGACGCGTGCAAATCAATTGACCGCATTGACAAAACTTCCTTAGCCAGATGTACGTTCCGACTATTCCGATGGCGAGCCCCACCTCGAGACCTATGACGAAGGCCTGTACGGCTGAGAAATCTTTGTCCAGCTTTTCGAAAGACGACAACGGTTTCGATGGTTTTCCTATGGCTATCGTATCGTTTTCGTTCGTTATATTCCACACTTTGGTGATGTCGACATCTTCTTTCGGAAAACTTTCTAGAGCTATTATTTTCTCGGACATTTTGGGAAGTTTCCTCTGACATTGCTTCTTATAGGTAATACCGTGTGATACGAGCCAAGTTTCCACCGCTATGAGCTCTGGATTACATTGTAGATATTCGTTCGCTATCTCTAATCTGTCCAGTTTTCGCAATGGACGTACCGTGTTTATATTTATCGTCACCATGTAGTTTTGACTTAGATCCAACTTCTTTAAGTTTGGTAATCTGGTAAACAATCGTTCCGGAAGGGATTTTATGCGGCAATTGTTTAGATTCAGTATCTGAAATTATTTCATTTCTTTAAAAAATACGATACGATTTCTTTAAAAAATACGATTTAATAAATATATGAAAAATGAATGTATTATCAAAATTTTAATTGGAACGATCGTAGCAGGTCGCGAGACTTCTGTTAATTTAAACAATGTCGGGCGTTGTTAGTCTTCAGATAGTTGATCGCATTTTTGACGAACGTTACCGTTCTTATGGCAATAAGCTCACCACCTATTCCATTGTGGGACTAAAACGTAACCGGTGAAATGTGGGGGTGTACTACACTCCTCTGCCTACCCCTTAGGGTATTACAGGCGTGATGTTACGTTTTTTTACGTTCTAACACTAGTTTAAAAGTGTAACTGTAATTTATTGGCCGTTTTTAAGGAATCTGTTCAAAGCAGTAGTACCAACATGACGATGAAATTGCAAATGTCCTTGTTTAGATAAAAAAAAATTAACAAATATATTCTCTTCTTTTTGACCATTCGACGTGATCCATATAGAGCAGTACCGCGCAGTGATCGTTAACTCAGAAGTCAATTTATACGCTCGAAAGTGATGATAACATCACAATAAGAATATTTATTAGATTAAATGTATAATATACTTAAGTTGCAATAACTACACGAAAGCAATAATGTAATACTTATGCATGAAACAACCATAGACAATCATTTTGATCAATAACAATAGAGCCATTGAATTGTATTAACAATATGGCGTCTCCAAAAACGGTTGCAATTGTTCATATTGTTTGTACATTTGTATGCGATTGAGCTGTAAATTGTAATAAATACACGAGTTGGGGACGTATGAATGCAACGCTTTTTTTATTTAACTCCTCTCTTAATATGAAGACCTTTTTTTGTGACATCAAAATTTAAAAAAAAAAGTATGCTTACTGAACGGTACATAGTTATGCACGCAGATTTGTAATTAGCATAGTTCCATTTAGCGCCATCTGTTGGCGAGAAGCTCATACTATAGTAGAAAACGCCATCTGTCGGATGGTTAAACAATAAGTGTTTGTATAGCAACGTCAATTTGCCTATTTTTTGCTTTTGTTAATTAATTACCTTTAAGATTAAATATGAGAATGACTCGGTATACTGCGACTATATTATGGTCATTTGTATGCATTTTGATGCTTTCACCCCGTACTGGCGTGCAGGGTTCGACTCCCATCCAGGACAAATTTTTGTGTGATCATGAATATACTGTCTACGTGTAAAATTATCCATAAAGTTTGCAAGTATTTAGAGATAAGCTAAGAGGAATGAATACTTGGTATTAATAATATTGAAAATAAAACCAAACATTGTCATGTACAAAAATATTTCGTTTTAATATTGTTATTAAATTATATACTTACATTATTAGAACATTAACAAGAGCTTAGCAATAAACTTAACGTTACTATGTAAATTACTCTCGGATGGCATGTAGGTATGTTATTTTATTCAAAATGGTAAGTACATTTTACGGAAATTACAAGACATGAAAACAACGACATCAATTAAAATAAAATAAAAAAAAAACAAGTCTTAGCAACATGAAAAACACGGTGAATCCAACTCACAAATTGTATAATTATATAATTATTATTATTATTATTATCGAACAGCGAAAGGAACTCGTTGGAAGGTAATAAAAATATTGGGCACCAAATATTTATTTTGTTTTTAAATAAATATCGACTTATTTATGGCAACAATGAGACAAGGTCACAGTTTTTCGGTAGATATTTACAGAACAAAAATTGACACCTGTTTACCGTTAACTGTTCCAAATATCTGACCGGCCAGCTACCAAAATGACGGATCGTCTAAATTATATACCCGCTGCGAACATGAAACAGTCAAAAGCGAAATAGATTGTTTTTTTTGTCGACCCTTTTTGTTGGTCCACCGCTGGACCGGGTCTCCTCTCGTACTGAGAGGGGCTTAGGCCATAGTCTACCACGCTGGCCGAGTGCGGATCGGTAGACTTCACACACCTCAGAAAATATTATATAATTTATAACATCTCTATATATATTATTTATAACTGGTGAAATGTGGGGGTGTACTATACTTCTCTGCCAATCCCTTAGGGGATTACAGGCGTGATGTTACGTTTTTATAACATCTCTAAGGTGTGCTGGTTTCCTCACGATGTTTTCCTTCACCGTTATAGCAAGTGATATTTAAATGTTACTTATAAAACTCACGTAATAAATCAGAGGTGCGTGCCAGGATCGAACCGAGACCCCCGGAGTGGGGGGCTGAAGTTCGAACCACTATGCTATCACTGCTTACCGTGGATCTATACTGACGTAGAAACAAAGCTTGACTATTTCCATAACACCATTGCATTTGAAAAGTCTTCATACATAGTTTTATGCAAATCGCACTGTTAATTCCTTAGATTAGCCGGTTTCAGAATAATTTAGCAGTTTGCTGAATACTTATGCACAATGGTAGAATGCCACGCCTAAGTATAGTAAGGAAAGCCAGTTCGGTCGCAAGGCCGGCCGCATTGGCGAATTCTAGGTTTACCATCTAGTCTTCATAATTTATAATAATCAAACTAGTCTGGGTGCACTTCATTAATTCTTGTGTTATGAGGCATTGTCGTGGCGTGAAATATGGTTGTAGTTCAAATTGTTATTGCTTATCTGATAATGTATTTGATTTTAAAGCCGCACGATAATTCTAGAGCTATTTGAATAGTTACGCATTTTTTCGACATTGCATACTGTTTGCAGATGTTCTGTAACAGGTTTTCTGATTTAATCGAAAGCAATTTCTGTAATGAGGAACTTATGTTACATCCGTTTCATAGAAGCCAACCGCATTCGCTCGTACACAGTAGAAACGAAATTGAAAGGTGAAACGAAAAATAATATACGCATCCACTACACCTGCATATGCGATTTCTTTAAATACAAATTAACTTTACTATCTACACTTATTTATACTCAAATCTATTCTAATAACCTTAGTCTTTATAATCTACGAACTTTTGCCTGCGTCTTCGCTCGCGTTAAGAACTTTCATCCCCTATTTTATCCCCTTGGTGGTAGAATTGATCAAAATCCTTTCTTAGCGGATGCCTACGTCATAACATCTACC